>OV121074.1:27035110-27059302 GCA_921293005.1 Nemoura dubitans
TTCGAACATGATATAAAGAGAAACAATTTTTAAATTAGTTTATATTTTTTGAAAAGATTCTTTTAAGTTTTGTCAATTTTACAGAAATTTTCCGCGGCCAATTTTGTATAACTAAATGTTAAACGTGTTGCTAAATTCATTGACATTAAGTTTGAAAGTGTCACAGTGCAAGCCTTCCTTCAGACTCTGTCTTGTTAATATTTACTCGCGCCGGTGTCTGGCGATGGCGCGTTAAGTCAATGCCAGCATCCAGAGTCGGTGATTGATCTCTTCGCGAACAGCAAGCAATTGCTCAGTCTCGGGCTGAGCAACGTCTACCTTCAGCGACTTCGGCAGGACCTAATTACTACATTGTACATTGTACATTGTACATTGTACATTGTACATTGTACATTGTCTCAGCTCGCTTCAATCGGCACACACGCATTGAAGTCCAGGAAACGAGTGAAGGTTTTTCCTACCTTAAATATACACCGATATATAAATTGCATCGTATTTAATTGTAGGCAGCTAGGGGAGTAGGTGTTAAGAATGGATCGATGATTATTTTTTATTTTTTATATAAAATGTATTTGCTTTGCTTTATGTTATTATTTTACTAGGTATACTTTAAAGACGACGTGAATTGAGTTAACATACCATAATTTCATTTTCTAGACTGAATTCTATTGTGAATATAGCGCTCTATTCTAACCATGTGAAAGCGTTTCTCCTGAACTAGTTTCCTTCCTTTATACATTTAGTCTAATTATCTAATAACAATAATTTCAAATTATCCGCACATGAGTATGTTTAACAGTTTAGTTTAACTGGTATATCGAATCTGGGCGAGCCCGAAACTGCAGTACACCACGCTGATTACCGTTAATGATCGCTTCTGCACACCTTGGGGCATTGCAGTCCCGGTTCGGTGCTCGGTGGCTGCCAAAACCAGGCCCTGGGCGCGATGAGGGCGGCCTTATGAACCCACCGCCCAGCCATCACCTGTCGAAGTGTCATAATAACGTATCGTTCGCGGAAACTGGCAGGTGGAACGTTGATTTGTCACCCTGTTAATGTAGTACCTACCTACATGGCCATCACCTATATTTGCATGCGTCGTTTCGAGAAAACAATCGAAAGCCCGCGCGTGGGGAGTATAGTATTATACATGACTAGTTAATTAGAGAGTTTCTTTATTGCTTTTGGACTTCGAAGAAATCGGGATTGCCTCTCGATTTTGTTACGTCAACGAATGAATGGGCAGTGGAGGTGCCGGTTCGCAGCAGTAGAGCTTTCCACATAATGTCTTGAAGTACACAAAATGCTCTATGACCAGTTTTGGCACTTTTCCCTCCCTGCACTGCATACCCATTCGTCATTGTATAAACCAGTACAAACCCATCTTCTTTTCAATGTTTAAGTTGAGGAGAGTTCAAAGCAAAACTTGCAAAACAAGGATAATCCACTTGAGCCGAACCTCCGTTTCGCAGCGCTACATACCTACCTACGAGCAATGAATGTAAAAGAAATTTCTTTTGAGCATACATACACAGTATATATATATATTTAGGGAAAACGGCAGAAGCAACAGACATTCACTTATCTTGCGGAGAGTTCGAAAAGTGCAGAGATATATTAGCATTTAAATGGAAACGTCCAAATCTAGCCTCGAAATAACCATGAGCTTCAACTTCATCAGGCGTGCAGCATATAAAATGAATCCACATTATTTTGTTTTATTGCTTGCAACAGTTGCGAGCAAAGTTGCTTGAGATTATAGGTATGTATTTGTGTTGTTCCTATGTCTGTTAATTATCTCATTACACATTTGAAAGCAAGCGCTAAAATGTGTAGTATCTCTTCAAGTAAGCCCCAACAAGGACTAACAAGTACCTAACCTAACCCATGGTATAAGGATAGGTTATACTTATACCACACTTACACCATGTACCTAAACATTCAGATACGGCTGAGCCGTGAAAACAAAGAAAAAAATAACAGCCAGTCCTTGTGTAGTTGAGCGTTGATAATATCGAATGTAGTGTCAAAGTTTTCGGACCTTTGGCATGCTATCTGGCAGTTGTGGAATTCCGACTCATACCGATCTCTTGACCAAAACATTTCCCTACAAAAGCTCTCAGTGAATGACCCTGATGATCTCAGCAATAATATCCGAATCTACGCCTGTTCAGCGTCAAAGCTCAGTTTATTTCCCTATCCTGCTTCCGCGGCTGCGCCCTGACGCTAGCTCGTTCGCCAGTCACACCGATATAGCACTTATCGGTAATTGGCTTTAATTAAATAAAGTTTGCTGGTTCAGCAGAATGCTATTCAGCACCCGTGTTTTTTCAAATTGAGATAAAACAACAAATTGCGCGTTGTTGTAGCAATTCATTTCAATTGCCTGTTCGCTGTAAAGTTGTGTACAACAATATAACAGTTGGACGAAATATACGCTATAACCGTATGCCGCCGTTAAATAGCTCTCACGACGGGTTATTAATTGATCGCATCACATCACTACAATACCTTATTACAGCATCTCTTGCCGATAGGGGCTGGAAGCCTAAATGCCGGGGCATAAATTTGATTATAAAGCGTGACAATTCAGCACTTATAGCTCGTAGCCATGCCAATATATGCCTTGCAGCTACGTCAAAGCATATTAATATTAACATAATATGATAATAATAATATTGTATGGCTATACGTAGTGCATGGACATGGACAGAGGTATTTTAACACTGCTGTAATTCTGACACGCGCGTCATTGTTCAAACAAAATAATCTGCTAGCCATTGTTTGGATTTACTCACTCCCTACGAAAAATGTACGCATAAGCAATGACATTTTGCATGACATTTGTAGGATGGCGTTTGGCAGACAGGCGCTGACTTGATAATGAAAGGAGTTAATACCATATCTGCTCGGAAACGTTAAAAATGAGTGTATTTTTAATAAGTCGACGTGTCGGAAACCTAATACAACACAATCACTATAAGGTATCTCAAATGTGGCCATGTCCAATATAATGCTTACCACTCTAATTGATTTTGTTTGTAATGAAGCCCGTAAATCCGCGAGTTTGACCGCCATGGTCTGGCCCACCTTGGAGCTCGTAAAGGCAACAACTGTACGTCCGCGAGGGCAACGTGGTGCTCAAAGAGCGCGCTTGTCTTGTACACGAGGCGCGAGGCGCCAGTACGAACGCGGCGGCCTCCGCGCTCGGAGCACATGTGTTGTTTGTTGTGATCGGATATTGGAAGCGTCTGCACTTTCAATTGACTCGGATTTGCAGCGCCGCCTGCGTAGCAATCTCTATAGTTTCGTTTGCGGTTTGTAGTTGGTTATATCCGGCCAAATTTCGAAAGCAACGATAGATTGAGTTGTCACTCGAACGCTCCACTACGCAGTGGACCACGTATCTCACCAATATTACTCAGGAAGTTCCGGCAAAAAGTTGGAACGCTACGCTTGGATTTATGTAGCACGATTGTCGAATGATTCAAACATCCATTCCGAAATCGTACCGAAACGGTTCATTTGAATAAATCTCTTTAAAACATATAAGGTAAGTTCCATTCTTGGCCAAAAGTCGTCCGCCTCCCTAACCTCTTTTCGCTTGTCAAGATGCGGCTAGTCTCCACTGTATCTCCAGCTACGTAGGAGCGGGGCCCATCTAGAACGCCGAACGGGTGACAGAATTGGCACTTCACGACATCTCTCCTGTCCCCAGGGATTTCCTCGTGCGTGGATCGTGCTCGTGCGTGGTCAGTGCGGTCAGAGTGCGTAGAGCCGGCGGGGACATCAGCTGGGCGTGCAGCCAATCTTCGAGCTATCGCGTCTGTGGACAGCCTCCTTCGCGCCAGCCGAGCCATGCCGCAGCACAATCAGGTAGATACGCGAAGCGAGCGTAATCGCATTTCTTTCATTTGATTTCGGACGATTCCGGGAATCTAGAGGCTGGAATTGCATGCGATGTTCGATCGATGGAGGAATTGACATGAATTGAGAGTGGTGGAGCGTCGCAACATCGTTACTGTTTGATCTACGCGATGCAATCGCATTTATCGGCTCGATTCTCGAACGTTTCCTAAGTTATGTGTCCCGTGGATCGCTGCAATTGGTGGCGTTCTCGTCTAGCCTTGAATGGAAACGTGATCGGATTGCACTTATCCTGGAATCTGGATGTTTCCTGCTTGTCACGGAAACGTTCGGTCTGATTTATATGAAGAGCAACAGTTTGTCTTTGCGGTTTGCACAAGTGTCAATCCCAGTATCCCCAATAGAGAATCAGGCCGAGGCCATGCGGAATGGTAATCTTTCCCTGGCATGGATAGGTTTTTTTTTACCATAACTGACACAATATGAATTTTACTCTATTTATACGAGCAAACCTGCACAGCATACAATGCACATTTCTGCTACCTAATTTGGGTTAAATCCCGGAACTTTCCGATTTTGCGTTCTCACGTGACCGTTTTGTATTCCGTGAACGTTTGAAGGCGATCTGCAAAATAATGATTGCTCTCTGTTTAATTTCAAAATACTCCTGATTCAAAAAAAATATTACTCCTCATAAATCTCAACCAAATGATTACTATCTGTTCCCATTGTATTATAATAAACGGTCTCTTTAAGGGGTCGCAAACATAATGAATTCGGAACATGGTGCATGTATTTATGCTGATATTGCGGCACCTTGTCATCATTTGTTACCTGTCCATATACGGGCTTCCGTAGTTTGTCAGCTAATATGCAAGCTAGTGTTAGGCTAGGACTAATGATACTAAAGCTGTGCAAAGAAAATAATATATGCGTATAGCAAATGCTTGGTAAATCAGTAACCTGGTAATTACATGCATTGGTACTGTTAAAGTTACTTTTAGCTGCTACATATACATACAATAGGCCAAGGCCATAAAGCGGCAGGTTGTAAGAAATAACGTCCACCCAGAGTGCACATGGGCTTGCTAGTGCGGATTAATGCGGTGGGTAAGGGCTAGAGGCACGGGCCCAGCGAGATTTACCCAACGGTGAAATTCTAATTCCACCACAGAGGACGCCGTGATAACATCCAAACGTTTATAATGGGCACAACAAAACACAAAATGCTTGTCTTTCAGTCTGTAACCCGCTATTCGGCTTATAGGGGATGATTTTCTTTATCGAATTTTATTTCAAGTCATGAATATCGATTCTTTTTTAAACCAAGGAACTGTCTGAACACATTTATTAAATTGCACATATTTTACCACCTACTTATTTAGGGGTGCATACGTAGTAAGAACCGTGGTTTAGTGGCACGTTAAATATATAATTGCTGTAAACTTGTTATTTGCTTAGCAACGTCCAATCAGAGCTTTTAATTTTCTTGCTAATGGACCGTTAGTATCTTAACGGGCCACTCAAAAACCGGGTCTAAGTTCCATAGTATACCTTACTATAGGTATCGCTTAGATACCAAATTTGAGCCAATTAAGAGCAAAATAACAAAACAACGAACTGAAAATTCGTTTTTAATACTACATGCTAATTGGCAATTGCTTGTTCCCTGCACGCAGAATATTTCCCCCTTGCATATATCACTTTTACAAATGAGATTCCTGAGCAAATTGGAATAAATACTTAATTTTATTCAAATTAATACACATCTGTTCTTTGAACTTTTCCGTATAGTTGAATATGTAAAATAAACAATAAAATGTATCTGTGATAATACCTTTATTTTCATAGAATTTGGCACACAAAAACTTAAGTAAAGAGAATCGAAGTTCCAAAGTTCAGACGGAAAATGTTCGAAGGAGATTCCATCGTCTTCCACGCTGAAATCAAAATATAATCTATAGATTTCAAATAAAGGTGCGCAGAAAGAAAGTTAATAGTTTTCCCCTTGCGAATGGCATATCATAACTCAGAAGAAATATTTTATCACATGTGTATGTGATACAAGGAAATTGGAACTTTTATAACATCTCACAATTGCAAAATGCGAGTATATTTCCGCCCCGTTTCATTATTATTATTATTTTCATTATGGGTAAATAAGAAGTTATCACAGCAAATCTACGGATCGTGATGCACTATACACGCAGGCTCCGAATGGACGACAGCAAAAAACAGCCTAAGATCCGGGAGTCTGCGATCTCGACTCCGAATAGGAAGGCCAAAGGTGAACTCATTTAAAGAATGTAGCCAATCCTTAGATAAAACCCAACAAAGGAATTCAGATATCATCATCTTAGCTATGCGAACAAGAAACCAGTATGGCTTAACCAATTCTCTGTGGATATAGATAGTATATATATATATAAGGTTCGTTTCGTTTTAAACTAATGGCAGTTATAGTCAACTACCTACTCATATATCCTGGCAGCGGGAGGTACTAATTGGACGATGCAACCGAGAAACAATTCCACTTTTGAATGAATTCCCGCCCAGCTTTATAAACCATAATATAAGAAATGTAACAATAATTTCGGTATGAATATTTCATGAGACCCACGGGAATTGTCTCGGGCGAGCCAGAAGCCATTCAGCACAGTTCCATTAGTCGGGAAAACGGAAAACTTTGCTGCAACGCGGAGTGCGTGGCAATAAGCAATGGCAGATTGCAGACCTGCTCCCTGTCCCCTACAGCTAGCCCCATGGCGCAGCGCGGGGGAGTAAGACTATAATATTATGCTTCAGTGGTGGTGGAACATATTATTCTCTAAATATAGTATTGTCATATATTTATCCTATTATATTTATCTTTTTAATGTATAATATATATATATATATATATATATATATATATATATATATATATATATATATATATATATATATATATATATATATATATATATATATATATATATCACATGACGCAACTACTACAGGAAAAATTTTTCGCTAGATAGATGTGGAAGCCCCACCGGCAATATAGTAATGGGAGAAAGAACTATATAGCGACGCCCGTCAGAGTGAGTGAAACCGGATATAATTTGTATAAATAAAAATATTAGTGCTTCAACCAAGAGTTTATCATAGACATGGCTCATCGTGAAACTTCTATCTGTGGTATTGTCACATGAAATTTATTTTCCAGACCCTCACCAATTTCTCTCCCCCCCCCCCCCCCCCCCAACCGCTACCATATCTGAAACATTCCACATTCTCACGCGCGACAGGCAAATGAAGAAGGAATTCCCCCCAATAACCATGGTGCAAATGGAGCAGATACACCCTGGAAAATGCAGTGATATAAAACGAGAGTCTGGGGAAAAGCGGAGAAAAATGAAAGATTTCCGAATCCTCGTTGTATGAAATACCACATCTGACTTTCCCGAGTTTATCAACTTCTTCCTTCTTCTTGCGAGACACATAACTTGTGAATTCCGGGGCAAACTGGTTGTAATTTATCAAGCAAGATGGCGCCAAACGGTGAAAGATCGCTTAATACTTGAGTTATGGTTGCAATCTCCCTGGAGTCTTCGCGGAAACTTGGTTAATGAATAGTTACCGTGAAAATTAGCAATGCCTTGCTTGGAGCTGAGTCGGGAACTGCTCTTAGGTAGGTGTCGACTTGGACAAACGCGGCAACACAAGCAGACCGGGTAGAATGAGTTGTTTAACCCCCCCCCCCCTTCCCCCAACACACACACACACGCACACACACACACGCAACCATTGGGAAAACTTGCCGGAAGTTTCACGAGTGTGCAAGACTACAAGAACTAGTCGGAGATAACAGGGAGATAAACGTCACTTCATAACGCAGATTTTAGTTATTGAAATTACGAACAAATTAGAACAATTCGAAAGTTTACATTTCCAGAGCAGGTTAAAATAATGCCAAAAACAATCAGAGTTCCAACTTTGACTCGGATAGCTATAATAATCGGTCAACATTACTAGCTGGCAATACTACTATTGTATGGAATTCCATCTGAAGCATGAGTGCATCTGCTTCAAATCCATATGTAATCATAGAAGATGAAATGGCATGATATATTCTCTATCGCTGCCCAGCCCTGGAGCCTGCTCGATGGTTATAGTGTGATGAGAGTCTCAGAGTTAACACGTGTTCACTGCGATTATTACAACAGCAATTAACAAATGAGAATAGGTACTTTCATAGATTCTCCATTCATCTCGTTTATTCAGGTATAATACCGAACCAATTAAGTGCAAGACAACGACCATAAAATATGAAATATCCGAATATAATCAACAAAGAGGCTACTTGAGCAATTATGACGCATGGCTTGCTCATTGAAATATCAATTAATTACGATCAAACATTTATTAAAAATACGAACACACAGTTCAAAGCATGAATGGTCTGTGCCTGTGACGGCAGGGTGGTTATTTTCCGAGCGCCAGCTATGTATTTAAAGCTTGCGTCGCTGGTGGACAGACTCCAATCTAATTTGTTTTTCTTGCATCAGTGGCGTCGGTAAGTAACGAGGTCACCCGATCCTCGGTCGTGTGGCGAAATATGTTCGACTGGGGACCTGGCTATCAGGCTCCCCACTTGCTATCAGCCGAAATGGGTAGGGGATGACCAAAACATTTGCATACGCCACTCGTTGCACCGTTCATTCTAGACGCGTAATTTTCCCTCAATGATTGGATTTGTATTGGCATTCAAATAAAATGCGAGAGAAAACTTTAAGAGTGTATTGTAAAAATGCTCTCAACTGAGATTATGGCTAAAAATCCTGTTCATCGTGTTTACCTTGATTTGCCTGCCCCCCCCCCCCCCGTCCGACCGTCCGTTTCGTAATATTTCAGTAATCAGTGATGTCGTTAATGGAAATTGTGGAAATTGATTGTTGTTCCACCATATTTGATTCGAGTTAATTAAGCATAGAAATCATATTATACTATTGCAATTGTATGTTGTATGATCTCTGGGAGTAAATTAAATTGTAAATAGATTTTTGGACAGTGTTCATTATTTTAAGAGAGTTAGTGAAAAGTGAAAGCTCCTAAGTTTACGGTAAAGTTTTAGGAACACATTAATTTATTTTTTTACATGTCTTACTACTATTTGTTACTAGTTACAGTGTTAATATAGTTGTCTTAATAGTTACTAAACAATTCATTGGTAACATTAACAGACGCAACATATTTTCATAGAGTTCCCTCATCGTTTGCTAGGAGTTGGTCTAAGTAGATTAGTCTTCCTTGAAGTACGGAGTGTACTTCAGGAGGCACTTGAGCACTTCGGGTCCGGTGACGCACTTGTCGGCGACGTGCTCGACTGGAATGAGAGTGACATTAATTAGTCGGTTATCGATGAAATTGCAAGACTTGTCGGCTCGGCACTTCTCAGTGTGAGATCCGACTAGGTATGTGTTTATTGATTTATACCATTGTTCGAAAAGAAATTACGACAGTGAGAATCTTCGATTCGTAATCCAATAGAGGAATTTGTAAAACTTGTTTATGGTTTTTGTTTTGCTATACCAACGTTTTTCTTTTCTCAAGATTTACTTTTAGCCTACAGAAAAAAGTAGCGGCATGTCACGAAATGCTGGCAGAAAGTTACCCAAAGATCAGTACAGTTGAGAAATAGTTTTTTTCACGTGAGAAACATCTGAAAATTGTGTTGAAAGTCGAAACTAAAAGGGATTTCCCATCGGTGGAACGACGGCGGTAGCTACATTTAGCCACCCCTTCACACAAAGCCCAGCGGAGAAATAACTCGAGATAAAACTGCGCCAGAAGTGCCTTGGCTGGCGCCTGCGTATAGTGAGCATCCGTTTCGGATCCATGCGAAATTATTTGCGCCCCAACGTTACCTTCTTTCTCGCAATTCCTGTTGGCTTCCAGAGATTTCTCCAGCTTCTCATCCGAAAACATCATGTGAGAGATCTTGTCTGCGGCTTCAAGGTCGAATCCGTTTGCGCCTATCAGTTTTGCTTTTTCCATGAAGCAGCCGACGAAGCACTGTGTATCGCAGACAAAAATCATCATGTATATTGGCGTGGCACCGGTAAGATTAACTCAGAAGTCAAAACCACGTGGAACCGGTGACATATTTACAATTGACACACTGACGTTGACACATTGCCGGTCAAAGGAGCAGTCAAGGACGATGAATGGACATATGTTATGTGAGTTACTGGCGAATACCGCCCCCAGTAGTATACAGTTGCACACTCGCAATGCATGGTGATTATAATGAGATTGGCGCAGTCAGCAAATAATATAGTTACAATAGTATACTATTAATTTCTAGTTTCTAATTCTAGTTGTCTAGCTGTCCGTGCCAACACGATGTCACGACAGCGCTGATTTACGCTTTGTGGTCATTTGTAATTGCATTTGCTCGGTGGAGGAGCCGGGTTTGGCTGATTACCTTTTGACCTTGACTTGTTGGAAGCTCGTGGTTTTTCAAAGCATTCAGCTCGTCTGGAAAACAAATGGTATGTGATCTTTAGCTGATATAGTCACTCATTATCTTTGAAACAAATATTGTACTTTATACAAAACCTTCGGACAAATTCAACGATTCTTGACATTCGTGAAATATTTTGGCCATATATTTCATAGTGTCGTCCTTTTTATCATCAGCCTAGAATATATCAAGACGCAGAACATGTATTCAAAAAACTTTAAAAGTGATCAAATGAATGTTTGACGAGATCGTGACCCTACGCTATCAGACTCACCATTGCTACCGCCAGGATTGCCGTGAGCGCCAGAAGTACGTGGACACAGTTCATGATGCTGTGGGTGCGGAGTGTGAACTGGACTGTTCGGTGGCTGTCGGGGGTGACTGATGGATCGCACAGAGCAGACCTCGGTATATATACCAGAGCACTCTCATTGTCAAACCAGATTACAATGGCAAGCAAAAGCATAGAGCTGTGTACATGATTTCGTATATACACACGGGAGACTATGATTTCCTGTTCATATTGCGCGATTAAATTATTGGGAAGTGCCTTTGAAGCGTCACCTGCACGATGTTCAGTTTTTCAGTTCCGTTATTAAGCCACTTGTTTACACCACTTAACTACACTGAACCACAGCCATCCGCAGTTCTAAATGCGTTCAGAGCATTCGAGTCAATCAAATCATCGCACCACACAACATTCAGTTGGATTAGAACAAAACCAAATTTTGATACAAATACCATCTTCTCACGGTCATGAATGATTTGCGGAACTGGATAGCTATCAACATCAACAGCTGTATCTAAAGGTCCTTCGCTATTGATGCAACTATAGTGACTGCATGTATGTTAGTTATCTACCTATATAAAAAAAACATTGTATAATTCTATTGGTCAGCTAGTGGTGACCCTGCAAAAAGTCATGGACTTGGCGATGTGAGGTGTCAATTATTGCTCTGCCATATTATCATGCATATCTACCTATTTGTGATGTGTGAAAGTCATGAAGTGTCAAGGTACTGAATGATTCTGATGATAACAATGGTTTGATTGACTTGTAACAGCTGTCATGATTAAATGTCAATAACAGTGAACAAGGATTGACATGGTACCTTTATTATAACTATAGTCGAAAATTTGGTTACACCAGTAATATTTTGAGAGGTGCGTTTCGATTCTGCTTGTTATAATTTTTTCCATCTTTATTCCTTTTCCATTACCAATATAACGGGTAAGGAGGTGCGAAAAACACCGATATAAACGCTCTCCCCATCATAGTGTGTAATAGAGCAATAATAAGCTTTCTTCCCGAATGCAATAATATTTGATTCGTCTGTCTCTGTTCGATTGATTGAACTCAATTGGAGAACGCATCGATGCACAGATTTAGATTTCCCCGCACGTCATCAGCAGAGGTCCAGCCACACACTTGTCAGAGCCGGTTCCAACTGCAAACGAGACAACCAATGTGATGCATTCCTAACGGACAGTTAGTACGGCATTTGCATCGAACTAATCACTTTGATCATGGTATGCAGTCTGGATGCGATGCTGTTACCCTCTTTCTCGCACAGTGCATTCTGCTTCAAAGCTCTGGCGAGGTATTCGGGGTGCTCGAAGGCCTTGGTCTTTTGGTCGGCCAAGTCCTTGTTGAAAGATCCGCTGGGCGTCAAGATCCCCATCCTTTGGAAAACGCATCCTACGAAGCACTGAAGAGCAAAGTTTCGATAAATAGATTACCTGAATAGATATATCAGAAAATGCTCCTCTGTTTAAACTGTTATGCCATGTTCGGCAACGTTATTAATCTAATTTTGTGGAGTGTGTGAACATTCAATTATATATCAATTATATAAAGGCATATAATAATAAATACCTATACCTTTCCTTGAAGAGTTGTCGGTACTTGACGCCCATGGAAGGCTGCCACATCAGCTGCAAATCGGAAGTAATCGTTTAGGTGATGAGCACACACAACTTAGATCGTGCATTTTTATTAGGTCATAGATTTTGGTGATAAGTTTGTTTTACCATCCGACGCTTTTTCCGAGGCTTGGCAAGCCTTAACGTTCTCTTCCATCATCTTTTGAAACTCGGCATTGGGTGGAGGCTGCCCATTTGCACTCTGTGGGAAGTTAACATTGAGAAATGCAATGAGCTTGCGATTTGAAGACTGGCAGTGGAACTTCGTAGGAAATGGGGACCGCTTTCTGCTTGAAGCGAGGAAACATTTGCCTCTATGGGCGGACTTTAATGTCTCTAGTTGTTTCGCTTTCACCAGATATATCTCGAGATGAAAATGATCGCGAGGCCATATGGGTACAAGAAAATGAAATCATTACCAACTTATTCGTACTTTGCGTGTTAATTCATTGATGAACAGTGTGTGGGAAATGTATCTCAGAATACAGATGGGTTAAATTTACTGCTTATTTCTCTCACTAACGATCGTTTGCTAGTTTCAAAGCTACAACATGCCATGTTATGTTTAACTCAGGTCTATCAGCGGGTAATATCCGAGACAGTCGGAAAATTCTTTTACAACAAACAACGCTGTAACGAAGGAAAGTTTTCATCATTTTTGCCCGAGTATTTTATTTTCAAGTGTAGTTTGCTAGTGGTAACAGATTCTTGAATCCACGGCTTCAAAATACCGATTCAGAAATAATTTCTCAAAAATAATTAAAATATTAACACGAAAAGATTGTTTTTACAACATTCCTAAATTTGAGATGACTGAATATTTTCAAAATTAAACAGCATACTTTGATGCTGCAATTGTTCGAGGAATTCACTAATATTATAGATCCGTTGAGATAAGACGTCAGAAATAGTTGGGGCATTTCGGTAAGCGGTAATGAAGTAAGCACGGGAATCAGTTTTCTCCCAATAGCACAAGAACCGTTATAACGAACGTATACACAGTGTACGTCGAAAAGCTAACGGGGGATAACTTGTGGTCAACGGTCGGGTAGAACGTAAGAGAATATTTTGCAAATTTTGCACGAAAGTTATTCCCCGTTAGCTTTTCGACTTCCACCGAACGTTGCACGCAAGTTATCCCCCGTTAGCTTTTCGACATCCACAGAACGTTGAACGCAAGTTATCCCCCGTTAGCTTTTCGACGTCCACAGAACGTTTGTAGCGTACGCACACGTTTCTGTGGAGTAGGATATAATATACACTAACACATAGAACCAATTACTAACAAATTATAATCCCATGCCATACCAAAAGGCTTAATTAAAGATTAAATGTCACTCACGAGAGTAGTCGACGCAATGAAAACGAAAATAGCGAACCCCCAAAGCTGAATCATGATCAAAATCTCGAATTCGACCTGCGTTGTACTCGTGAAGTAATCAAGTGATGGCCACAAAATTACACCAGGGTATTTATGCCGAGAAATCTGTGATTAAAATATCCATCAGCCTGGAAACTGTTAAATTGAGTTATTCGCTAATTTTGCAGTAGTGGAAAATTAACTGGTGTTAATTTGGGATAGCCTTGGGATGGCAATGCTGTCATTGCGTATAAGTGTGTGGACAGGAAGGAAGTATGATCTTACATTTCGCTTGTAAACAAAATTGCATTATCAATTGTTTGTAACTATTATGCGTTGTTACCACATTATCGTGTCTATCCAAATGTGAGATGCCATGCTCTTCACGAAAGACTAACCACAGGTCACACACTGGACGAGAAACTACGACGCAGCCTTAAAGCAATTGCTAATTCTAAAGACACTACCATTCTTCCCTGATACGTAAAGCAAAATAAATACTACGAGAATAAAATGAAAAATTTGCGGTTACATTAACTCATGTAAGAAATTATGGAAAACTATTCGTGAAATTATTGAAACAAATCGTAGATTATCTGTAAATATTGATAAAAAAATGTATTTTGATCCTAGCCCCGAAATTATACAATGCCCCAATCAGTGTCGAGGATAATTTCTGGGGGCCGCAGGGGCCCCGAAACCGAGATGACCATTTTTAGAGAATGGACTTTTTGAGTTATATATGTTTATAAAACCAAAAAATATTGTGATAACCTTTTTTTAGAGAATGGGTTTTCGAAGTTTTGAAACGAGTGGGACAAAAGACCCTCCCCCCGTGTGATGGGTGCCATTCGGGCCTCCTCGCCGTCGGGGCCCTTGAGTATAGCCAGTTAACTATTTCACATTGGTTGGTAAAGAACTTGCTGACAAAATTGTTGTAATTAACAGCGAGGGACTGTGTTGCAATACCACAGAACACCTGAACAAATCACGTTCCAGGTTCTTAACCCCCGTAACTGTACGTGAAATAACATCTGAGATATTAACGTTAAGAGCCACTACGAAATTTATGTTAAGCCTATGAAAACATCTCGACAATATATAGCAGTACCTAGGGTAAGTATAATGGGACCTTATTATCATTAATGCACACTATCAACTTATCCTTCTCTATACTGGGATTTTCCCTAAGGATTTAAAAATTGCAACCATAATACCAGTATTTAAGCACGGCGATCGAACAAAAATGGAGAACTTTAGACCAATATTATTCACTTCAAATTTTGCTAAATTGTTTGAAAAATGTTTGCAATATCTTATTTTATCTTTCGTATGGCTTTCGACTAAATCTAGGTACTGATGACGCCATTCTCAGCATTACTTTTAGCCTGTACAACTCTCTTGATAAAGGTACAAAATTCATCAGAGTATTTTTAGACTTAGCGAAAGCTTTTGATATCGTCAATCACAAAATTCTAGTCAATCATAAATTGAGACACCTTGGAATACGGAGTAAATTAATTAAACCTTTGGCTTATCTGGTATTTAGGCCCAGGGTATCACCATCAACAATAACTATAGTAATGGTTATACGCTCATACATGGACTATGAACTTGTCAAAAGCAAAATACACACAAATACCAAAATACCAAAGTACCTACAAGAGCATTACAAAGGTAGAAAACTGTGGGGTCCTGCAAGGACAGTACTGGGTCCTGTACTTTTCCTCAATTACATTACCGAGCTCTGCAAACTGAAAATTGATGGCGAAATTATGGCGTACGCAGACGCTGATGATATAGCGGTTATTTTTAGTGACTTGACATTGAAGGACGTATTTGATATTTATATAAAGCCCTGAAATATGTATATTTATGGTTAAACACAATTTATCTCTTTTAAATTAAATTAAAACTATCTTATATATTTTTTTCTCAATCGAGAACTCGACCAAGTCCAAACTACAGCTTGAAGCTGACTTGAAAATTGAAGCTTGAGAAAATGTCTTGAGCAATCATCATGCAATTGTAATTGTTACAGTACAAATAATTATAAGACCACCATATATACCGACTGCAAATCTAGTTAATTAGTGACGTAGCATATAGCGACTGCAAAGTTGGTATATTACTCCTATTTTCATTTTAGACTATCGTATGGAATATTGTATTGCGGCCTATCACATTACACCAAAAGATTATTTGTTCTCCAAAAAATAGCGATAAGGTACTACCTACCTCATGCAACGTCTAATTCTTGTACTGCTGGCCTGGCCTGTTTTATGAAGATTCCTGCATGCCATATTTAATTAAATTTAAAATTCTAACATATCATGTATTTTTATATTTAGTGCCATATTTTTAATTATTTAGAATAAACAACTGACAAGTGTATGTAACTCTAAGCATAGATATTTGACAAGGTATAGCCATGTTTTAAAACCAAAAAAAAATGTATCAATCTTCGAAATTATATGAAAAGCGTTCTGGCTATCTTCAATGCTATGACCAACGAATCAAAAGTCTGTACTTCCAGAAATTGTGTAAACAAACTTTCTTGTCAACAATTTAATTGATCAATTAGAATTTAACCCTTTATATTCGATTTTGTGGCCGCCAGCCGGCCAGCCGGCCAAATACAAAAAACAACAAATAAAACCCTTTCATAATCCGTTTCATATCCCCTTTCATATTGTATTTATTTTCTCCGACTGTTCTGTATACAATGATATCCAGGCTAGTTTTGAAAACACAAACCATGAAAGGACTTCGTTATTTTTGGAAGCCACATCCAAGTAGCAAATCACTAGCGTCACTCGAATGGTCACTAAAAACATTTATTCCAATATGATATTGTTTTATTACTCATAATAGTATGATTGTACCAAACAACCCTTTTACAAATAGTCTGGTGATATTAGCTACAACACGGTATAGGTACAATACACTTTGCGTCATCCTCCGTATTAAAGAACTGGGGTTTATAGCTGTTATATGTTATGAACGTTCGCAAATATTTATGAATCCTCCTATCAGTTATTCCACAGATGTGGCGAGGGAATTGAAATGCCAGAAATAAATGATGAAACACAACCAACGTTCTATCGAACTCACCAATGCAAGGATTTGCTCGAGCGCTAAAACGACACCAAGCTTTCAGTGACTAGATGAGCAGTCAAGTAACGCATAAAAGAAAACCAAAAAGTTCAATCAACCGGAGTTTTATTTCATCGATTCACAAGTGTACATGTTGCGTGGCTAAAAGGGCATGAATGCTGGGAGTGCGTCAGATATGTGCAACGGTGCGTCGCATGGCGTCGCGGGGCCTCGTCTAGAGACGTCGACGTCGCGTGGAGGCGTCGGTCGGTCTGTCGGCCTTTTACATCCCAGCCATCTTGAACACCTTGTCCATACAGGCCATGATCTTGATGCCGGTCTCGCAGCGGTCGGTACCGGGACCAACTAGAAGAATTCAAGATAACGTGTGTGTTTGTGCAATATGGGAGGTCTATATTTAAGGGAAAGCTTACTAAATAATACCGATATAGGTATGAATTTATGAGGTATATAGATGTACATTATAGTATTTTCCTTGTTCCATTTTTAGTGCAATTTTCTCCAAACGGAACATATTATCACTGATCACAGATATTATCACTTCATCAAGCTCGTGGGGAAGTCAAAGCCAAAATTAATTTGCTCAAGAGCTGTTTTTAATTTCGTCTCGTGAAACGTCAGTAAATTGTTCAACGCCTCCGTTTATTTTCGTTTACCAGCTATGTTTAGTTTCGCATTGGAGATGCAGTTTCCTTCTATTTACCAAGAGAGTTCAATGCCATGTTAATACCAACTACCAAGCTCCATTATCAAGTCAGCAGATCGCTTGACGAAGGAACGGGATTTCACGACTTACTCTCCTTCTCGCAGTCAACGTTGCCCTGCAGGACCTTGGCAAGGATCTCAGGCTTGCCGGACAGCGTCGGGCACTTCTTGGCCTTCTCGTCAGCCTTGGGACGGGAGAACGCGCCGTTCTCCATGAAGCCAACTCGCTCGAAGACACAGCCGATCATGCACTGCAACATAACGAACGTTTGGAACATCGGAACAAGCGTTTGGAATTATTAACGAGGGATGAGGGAAATTGATTGTAGGTGCTAGTAGTAGAAGAACGAACACATGGATATTTAATGTGCTAGGAAACGTAAGTGGAACTTTAGGATGGAATTGGAAGACTGCTTTTCCGTAAATACAATTGGGATTTCATATTCTTAGAAATACAAAAATGCACCGAAGGAGTTTGTGGAGAAACATCAACGTTTTTCTGTCAATGGCATTAGCAGTTTTATCCATTTGTGTAGCTGTGTTTGATAATACAAAAACTCAAATAAACTTATGCATATGCCATGCACGTTGCGTGAAAAGTGCACAATATGAAAGCGGAAAAGCACTTTATCAACAGCTGTGAAAAGAAGTCAGAAAAGTTTGCGTTGGTTACGACGCCACAGCTTGATCGGGAATATATTTCCAATTCCCTCTTCAAAAATAAAGATTGTGAATATAGCTTTCGAGTGAAATATCCGACGTCTCCCAAAGCTTTTCAACTCGCTAATCGAGCTGACATAATACCCATAACACTCAGTAAGACGACGGTATTTACCTTGCCCGTCTGGCTGGTGGGCGCCACGTGGTTCCTGAACGTCGCCATGTCATCTGCTCAACAAAGAGGACACTTGTCAGAGAGTGGAATGGATCGGGGGATGCTGCCATGGGGCCTGGAATGAGTCAGGAAGCGGAGAGGATCGAGTTTGAATTCCAGGTGACCACATACCGTCGGTCGCGGACTCGGATGCTTTGCAGGCCTGCGTGGCCTCTGCCATCTCCTTCTGCCACTGCGGGTCCATTTCGGCCTGGAAGTCAAGATTTGTCACTGGTCTACAGTTTGCAAGAATTACCAATTATATGGCCGGTAATTGCCAGCACGCAGGATGCTTAATAGTGACTGCACAGTTTCAAAGACTTTGATTTAGAATTTACATTAACATTTTACAATCGCATTTACAAAGACTTTGTGTTTGACTGATAGGTATTTGTTTAAATTAGAACCAATTGTATTTGGTCGTTTTGGTTACCCCAATTACTTTTGAAAAGTTTATACCGTTGTTCAACGAGCTTACACAAAGTTGGAGTGTAAAATCCAATTCTGGCGGTACTGCACACCAATACCAGTGTGTGCCGTTTCGTCACAGAATTTGAGTGCATGTGGCTTTAATTGCCATCGTAATTCCGGCGATCGTAAAGGTGATTTGATCGCTCAACTTGTACGTTTTACTGCCCAATCGGTGCTCGATTGGGACCCGAATCGGGACGAGACTCACCAGGGCACCGACGAAGAGCGCCGACAGCACGACAAGACAAACGATGTGGTTCATGTTGGAGTTTTGTTTGTCCGGTGACGATGATTGGATTCGATGCGAGGAACCAACTGATTTAGTCACTGAATAGTGCCCGCTATTTATATCAGTCGGCACAATTACCGTACAGAGATGGTGGGCAGTGCGATTCAGCAGCACAGAACGGCCAGTCGTTCGCAAATTGTCATCCAAATTTCGGGCCGCTTTGTGCATGCTCAGCCAATCAGAACAGCTGCACGCGAAATTCGAGTTAATACAAAATTGCGAATTAGTTTTTTGTGCACTATCATCCTTGAATAACAAAGATTACTGAACCCAATAATTATTTGTTTAAATTATATATTCCACACGTATAGAAGTAATATTTATTTAGCGGTTAGCGAATTTGCGCAACTGCCCACGTTCTCTGTGGCATTTATAAAATAATCAGTTTGATTCTTTGCGGACACGCTTGGAAAATATTAACTTCTATGTGATTCACTATTCGGTAGATTTAATCACTCTCATTATAATTGAATTAAACATCAGTACGAGAAAACTCACTGTCATCGCCGATATTTAAAAAAAAAATGGCATGACGATACAGATGGTTTGCGCATGGTTCATGAATAAATAGCCAATTTTCCGGAAACTAGTTTGTTTTTAAGACTTGCCTTTATCGCCGGCATCCGTGGCTTTGAAATTGCCTTGGAGTCACTTCCGTTCTTGGCTCGCCACCCACGCGTTTGGTCTTTTAGCTATACCGATCGATTACCAAACCATCACTCTCAACGAGCGTCCATGTGAACACGTGCGACGCTTTTCATTCCAGCTGTGAAATGCATACTAGTAAATTATTTAAATTGAGTAGAAGTGCAGTATATTGTCTAGCTTCACTGGCGTCAGCGTAGCTCATTTGAAGCTACTTGAGATGTACGAAGTGTGTGGCTGTTTCCTGCGCTACCGCCGAATGATGGCGCCTGCAGACCCATTGTTGCGTCATGGGTACATGCTAAACACATGCGTAGTTACAAATACATGAGACTTCAAGCATGAAATTTGTACTGCGATGAAAAGGTGAGCGTCTGTTTGTAGCTGATAAAATGTTGAAGGCAGAACGTCTTTAAGGAGACAAATCAGTTCGCCAGAAAGTGGCTTTCAGACAAAAAGTTGCCGAGTTCTCAAGGCAACATAGTTAAAGTTATCATTTCAATATTTCAGTATGTTGTAGACAAAATACGTAAACAAGGGCGACTTGGGCCCTTTTTTGAAAATTTTGCCCGGGAATGCTAGATCATACCCCGAAACTTTTAATTTTTTACCCTTTTTAGAGCCATTGTATATACGAAAGTGCAAAGAAATATTGGGAAAAGGGCCATGAACTCCCTTATTTACGTCTTTTGTCTACAACATACTGAAATATTGAAATGATAACTATAACGTTGTGACAGTAAGAACTCGGCAACTTTTGGTCTGTTTCAACATTTTTAAATTATCAATTTTGACTTTTGTCACTGTGAAAGAAATGAGACATGAGGACTTGCATAATTTTACTCTTTTTACATCTACTTAGGGGTGAACCAAGTTTGAATCAACTCTTCAGATAACTAACAATCGTAACTGGGCTGGAGCCTTAACAGTAGGGCATGTGTAACTATTTCTTCAACATGGGCTGGGGAAATCTTAATCCGAAACGTTTTTAATTGCAATCGTATGAAAAGTGAAAACAACAGAATTTTACTCAAAAAATTTTGGAAGTGCAAATAAAAAGAGGGTGAATGATCATGTTAAGACATAACAATTGCAGGGATGCTTATTTCGGACACATCTAAAAAGACTTTTAACCGAAAAATGATCAGAAAATTTGGCCACAATGGTGGAAAATTTTTGAAAATTTTTATAACTTTCGTAAATTTTGTGAATGGTTCAAAAGCTATCACGCAGATTTATCAGAAAAACGCATGCGGTCCCAAGTTGAGAACAAAAATAGATCATATGAAAAATTCATAAAATCGAAGCAAGCGTTTAAGCTGTAGAACGCGCGTAAACACAAACCAAAAAATAACATATACACAATTGCTACTTTTCTGGGGGCAGTGCAATGAAAGATTTCGGCCCTCTTGCTTCGCTCGCCACGCTCAACAACAACGCCACTATGCGCGGTCCTACACGAGTCTTGAACGAGTCCTGCATCAGAAGTCCTGCATTAGTCCTGATCTTTGCATGGATTTCGAGGAGGAGGGTTGCAATGGTGTAGGTGTAGGAGCAACGCACGGGAAATGGGGCAATGGTCTTCATGTGGAATACATTCACTTCGTGTGATTTATAGTTCGGCGAAAACAATCGGATAAGATCTCCTACAAACTTACGGGGGAGTCTCGAAAACAACTCCGGCGACGGAAAGAGAAACGAATGGTTCACGGATCGACTTTTGCGGTCGTTCGAAGTAAAGTGAAATGTTTGCCGAAAGTTTCCGGACAGTTTTATGAAGAGACGGGCAAAGTATTTTGAAACAGTTTCAAAATAACTTAATGCGAACCGTTTTTGATGCCCGTCGATGTGACAAGATGATCTACTTCCTCTACGTAGGCATCAATGCCCCATTGGCAGCTGTCGGCTAGTGACAACGCGATTACTGTATCAATTCTCTACTCTGCACAAAGCTAAAAAAAAATTATGATGGAATATTATTCGTAATAGAGTTTTAAATTTACATCGCGTTTAGAACCATACCAAACTCATTTAAATTTTAAACTCAATTTCCCCGCGTTTTTTTAAGAGTGCTGGTCGTCCTTGATTGGAATAATCTGGTGTCGATTTTCACACTTAAATCCCATCTTCATACGAACGGAGAGAAATTAACCCAGCCACCCGAGGCGATTGCGATCCAACTCTCGTTTGGCGGTCGAGAAGAATATCATCCCTCCTCCCTCCTCGCTGCTTGATCTGCTTTGTCACCGAACCCCATCATCTCCGCGTTTCCCGTCGAGCTCCTTCGCGAACCCAACCAGAGGCTAGCGAACTTATTAACTTTTCGGCACCATCGGCGTAATTATCTCTATTTGCATGAAGAATTCAAAGATGTAGGACGAATTTTCGTCGTTGGAAAAGCAAGTGTTTGCTCCGCTCTTTGCAGTTGAATCCCACGCGGTGGTGAAAAATGTCGCCCGAATGGTTCGCCGGGCGTCGTTTCACTTTTCGAACCTTTTCCGAGAATCGCTTTCCTAAATGAAACTTCTGTCTGCTTGCGGAGGCGGACTTTACATTCACGTCAATCACCATTGATGATAGAAGTCGGTTTCCAACTTCCAGGGCCATGCACAGGTCGAGATTTTGCTCTCCCCCCCCCCCCCTTGCAACCACAGCCACCGGTAATTTTGTCACCACAACTGAAAGCAAATTAAGCTCCAGCCACTGAGTTTTGTGAACCCACCTTGTGAATCTCGCCCCCGTTCCGACCTTTAGTAGTCACAAGACAAATGATTGGGAGTTTCAGCAGTTAATTTGCGATCGAATTTATGGTTAAAGTTATTCCGATATTCTATAAATCTTTAACTGGAATTTATATGGGTATGCGCTCAAGTTGCTCATAGATCTGTAATTGTATAAAAGAGCTCATATTGATGTAATTATAAAAGTTGTAGACTTCAAATAGAACATGGCATGAGAACATATATTATAATAAATATGCTTTTATAGGCGTGCATATAATAATATGAACTAATATAATGAAACATCTATAAATCCATGATGGCACCATCCCGTTCCATTTATGGTTTATAACTATAAATCGCACTAAGCTTCAGTATATCACTTGTAAATTATACATATATTTTCTAATGAAATGGTGAGGGCAATTAGAAGGCCAGAATATGCGCCTAATAATGGCGTTTGAGTAAGACACAAAAGTTAATCGCAACTCACAACTAGCAAGCTTGGCTCCTCTGGTATAGTTGTAAACTCCCTCGCAATTAACGGTCCAGTACGTTCTGTGTCCGTGGGGCAATCACATTTTCCTGTTTGTTTCTTGCAGGTACGTACGCTGAGCAAAGCTCTGCATTCAACAAACTTCCCTTCGGTCATCGATGCGTCGAGGATCGCAGTACGACGTAAGTTCCCTGCGCTGTGTGCCTGTTAACTCGGTCAAACCAAAGGAAGGGCACAGATGGCGACAATGTCACAATTTCGACTACACACAAACTTTATTAATTTTGTTTCAAATGAATTTACGGAGAGCGGAAAGAAGTTTATGTCCCTCGGTCAAATAGGAGCAGACAGGAGACGGTTCAGAAACTCATACACGAAACTTTCTGAAATGTGAGGCATAAAATGAGTTACAAAGTAAGACGAGAGATTGTGGGTAAATTTCCATTATCTGGAGTGAGATGATGTTACACGGGTTGTGGACGAACACGCTCATCTTTATACTGCATTACGAATTTCGAACTAATCGGTCGCAATTAATATTGTAAGGCATGTCAATCTTTTAAGATAACTAAACGGTTGTCGTTTTGGTCGATATTTGCATAAATTCCCATTTAAAGCGGAACGTCTCCTGGCCACAAATATTGACGTAAAATGTTGAAAAAAAAACCGTGTTGTTAAAGAGTTGCTGATTGGTGGGTACCTACTTTATTTTTTGTCATATTTTGAAAGCTTACAGTGGAGGGAATTTTCAACAAGTGCCATTTTAGGCACTTTTAGGCACTTTTTAAAAATTCCCTCCGCTGTAAGTTTTCAAAACACGACAAAAAAATATAGTATCCGCCATATAATGCCAAACTGGCATTACCTTCAAAAACAAAGTCAAACAGTTCCTAACTGAAAAATGTTTTTATTCCGTTGACCAGTTTTTAATTTCTTAGTTTAAATGTTGCAACAATTAATGTATCCATTAGGCTATAATATAGGTATATTAGGCTAGAAAATTGACTGTCATAATATCATGTATTTGATCAATCTATTGACAATAAACATTATTATTATTATTATTATTATTATTATTATTATTATTATTATTATTATTATTATTATTATTATTATTATTATTATTATTATTATTATTATTATTATTATTATTATTATTATTATTATTATTATTATTATTATTATTATTATTATTATTATTATTATTATTATTATTA
>OV121074.1:28859802-29098428 GCA_921293005.1 Nemoura dubitans
AATATGAGGTCGGGGATGTCGTGGCGACAGACTTGGGAGAGCTTGACGATTTCAGCATGGAGGTAGCAGATTCGAAGCCTGAAAGTGGGACAACTGTTACCCTGCTTCATTTGAGTTCCTCTATTCCATCCAAGACATTCAGAGTCTCACTGATTGACAGCCCACGGTCATATTTATTTACATGGTCTAGTGACCAAGCAACTTTTTTGTAAAACATTATGCCACTGAGTAGAAAACTCCCTCTAGATCCTAAAATGGGTTTGGAATAAATTAGGGACGAAAAGGAACAACGGAGGTCGCTGCACTCTCGAGTCTCTTCACATCATAGCACAGTAACTCATGCTGAAGAAGTTGCAAGTCATTGCAAGCCTTGAACACAGGTCCAGGAAGTCCCTAAGGATAATGACGCTTCACTCACCGATTCATGTCATCTTCTTCGCGGCTCCCGCGCCGATGTCCCCCATTCCGGTGTTGACTCCTTCGCTTGACCGGCGTCACTCCGTCATACTCCTTCTCCCTGCCGTAGATGCTGCCGCCGAACGGGTCCTCGCCGAGGTAGTACCGCTGAATGCCTGCGCCGTGTGCTCTCTCCATCGCGTCCTGTCGCTGACTGGCCTGCCTCGAGACTCGCGGCGGAGCGACCGGGGCCGGAGTCGGCGCCTCCTCGTCGCTCTCCCCGCTCGGGTCGACGCCGGCGTACGGCCGATAGGTGACCGGCGACGGCGACCGAGATTTGGACGTCGTCGCTGCCGCCGCCGCCGCCGCGCTGTTCTTGCGCTTGCGTTCGGTGCTGCGCGATCGGAACTTGCCGACGAGCTTGCGGAAGGAGTCGCCGATAATGTTGCCGGGAGATTTCGACCGGGTTGTGGTTGATGTGGTGGCTTGGGGACGAGGGGTTTCCGACGGGGGTGGGATGTCGGCGGCGAAACGTGTGCGCTGTGGACGAAGGAGAGAAAATGCGTTAGAATTTTGGAGTAAGGTAACCCCATGTGCACAGGGAATTCAATTTTGTTGAAATTTTGTCTGTGTTGCTCCTTGATCTCTTGCACGGGACCTGGACTGAAGTCCAGGGTCTGCGACCAAAAGGCGTCTCTGTCACCTCCCGATCGTCATATAGACTGACCGCCCCTGCTTAATATGCCATGTGTGTGCCATTGTAATTGTTTAGGCGTGGGAAATTTCACCTCAAAAATCTCAAGTTTTCCTCGCTTCTGTCCGGCCTTTCCAAATCATCCACGAATCAACCTTTTCTTCAATCATCAGATTTTCCATTCTCTAAACCAGAAACTAAAATCGTTATCGCTATTCAGGATAAATGTGAAGTGTGTTCATGCATGATACGCAAAAACAACTCATGAAGTTGATAGCTATTTTGTTTTCCTGTGCGATGGGGTAGAACGGCCGAACTGTCATAATTGATTTGCGCCGCGATCAAGACACCGCCTGTCCCGACGACGATTCCCACGGAGAGAGTGCGTCGTCCGCGCACGTCGTACGTCGTACGCCGTACGCCGTACGCACCTATCGGTGGGAGGACCGGCCGGTCAGCCACGAGGGCGTCGGTGTTACGCACTCTGCGCTCGGCGGCGCCGGAAGCCGTGGCGAAATCGCCGGCCGGCGGGCGCTATGGCGGGCCGTGGGTGGGATCGGCGGCGCGGCGCGTCGCGGGGCGGCGCGGAATTAAACTCTAATTGTTTGGCTTTTAGTTGGTAATCGGTGCGTAATTGGCCGTTCTGTGTGCGGTTAGTGGCCCGTGACCGATGTTTTCGCGCGCCTCGGAGGCGAGATCGAAATCAGAAGGCGGCTTTTAGTATAGACTCATAAAAGATGATGATTTGAGTTTACTTGTGCTGGGAGTTTCCTCGCCCAAATTTGGAGCACCAGTTTGTTTATTTCCTCCCAAAAATGAAGAGAGTCTGCTTGGGGGAGATTCATTTAATATCTTCTGCAGAGTTTCTCTCTCGTACTTCAGCGGCATTGTCTCTGATTCGTAAATTGGCGCCTGAGGATCGCGAGTAACACACCGCCAGAACCTGCTACACATTCCTGTACTCTCATTTTATCGTGATACATTATTTTGCACGCTTGAGGGAGCCCATGCTTACTGCCCGTTCTGTAAACCAGCTTAAAGCATGTTTTAACGTTGACACATTATATTACCACATTTAATATACCATCACAGTGCACGGGCACATTCCGACCATTCAAAACATTTATTTTCATCAACATGAAAGTGAGAAAATGGGTGCAAACAGCCTACTCATACAAACTTTGAGGCGTCCATTCCCTTTTCGAGAGGCACTTTACAAAGAGGTGCTGGCAGCTTTACCCTAACTCTGGGCAGCGTGCGGGACTCGAACCCAGCCCGTCTGGCGGCGGTCAGCAGTGACATTCACCGCGTCCTTGACGGTCACTCGGACGGTGCGCGTCGGTCACGCTCGTTCGCCCCCGCTGCAGGACCGACGCGAGACGACGCGATGCAGAGGGCGGGAAGAACTCGTCTTCTGCCGTCGAGCGCGTGCAAAGCAGGTGATTCCGTGCAGCGCGGCGTCTCAAGGTGCTCGCCGCCAGATACGTGGACGTGCGACATTGGACGGCCTCGCGCGCGGCCCTGGCCCAATTGCAAGGGGAGCCGACGAGGGAACGGGACGGGGACGGGGATTCCAGAACGATTCGATTGAACCTCATTTAGAGAAACTATCTTCTGTCTGAGGATTTTGCTGGCTGCTCTTGCTTTCATTTCGGGGTTGGGCTGAAAAACGGGCAATATACCAAATCCCAAACTTGCGACTTAAAGTCCAACCAATAGTAAAATAAAGAGGTAAATAATAAATATATGTATCACTTGTATTTCGTTGAGACAAAAGTGCCAAAAAACATTTGTGACCTTTCAAAGGTATAACAGAACCCCTCTTCGGGGTTCATTCTGAAATGGCTCATCCCGCTGTATAGCTTTTACTTCTAATCTCACAGGAACTCATAACAACACTTTGTAAGTGGCCAATAAATTAAGATGTTTGCTTCGTCATGTATCGGTAATATAAAAGTGATGTCATATATACAACAAGATCTGTCTTGCTAGCATCCTAGAGATATACCTATGACATCTGTTTATTATTGAGGACTTTCTTCTTGAGACAGTCGATTGATTTGCACGCAGTGAAAGAAAACTCTCACGGGAAAGCGTAATTTCCTTCCTGCTCAAATGCTGTTGGCTTCTGCATTGATGCGTCCACTCGCCATGCAAGGAAAGAGTTGAAAATTAGGCAAGAAATTATCGCCATTTAGTCGAGGACAATTACTAAATTAGCGGCGATTACATCGCTTGGATTCCTTGTTTTTGTTTTGGTGGCTAATTTGACTCGCATTTCATTAGGTAGGTACCTACTTTCGATTGTTGAAATTTCGGATTCAAAGTGAGATTTCAGATCGCAATGCTCCGCACGTTTCTCGGGGAAGGTTAACCCAAATGCATTAAACAGATACAAAGAGTCCTCGATTATGGATGCTCAATTGGCAATATCGAACTGTACTTTTCAAATGACTTGGCAAACACCGAACACGCTCTACAATGGTGGAAAATATCGCCAATCGAACTGACTCGACGCATTACTATTCCACGCACAGTTAAACCGTCGTGTTATCCTTGGCAGCGTCATCACGCTAGGTCAACGTCTTTCCGCACCCACCCTTGTCGCTAACTTCTCATTCGTTGCTATAAATCAAACGGCTTTATAGTTTATACTACCGCACTTTGTGTTGCGTTGAAGATGAGCGTAGCTGAATGTAGCGATTCCGTGACTCCTTATGTCATGCTGTTTTCGTTAACGTGCAAAAATGGTGTTGGTGGGTATAGGGATGAATTCCAGAAAACCCCCGCAAAAGCCGAACGCATACGAAACAAGCTTAATTTCGTAATGACTTTGGTATAACATTATTAGATATCAATATTAGATGTACAATGCAAAGTATTTACTGGTAAAGTATGCCAAATCATTTTCTTGCACAGTATATGTACACATTTTCTTGTAAAATGTATTAAACATCCTACAGTGTAGCAAAATTGACCCATCAAATATGCAACGTGCGAGTGTAAAACCAACCCTTGCAAACCCTGTAAGTACGCGAGGCCCAAGCGGTTACCTGGAAGTGCTTCTTGCTGCCTCCCGACGGCGAGTCCCGATCCCCGGACGGCGACGTCCTCACGACGGCGTTGGGGGGTGAGTAGTCGGGCGCCGGCTCGTCCTGTCGCCCCCGGTAGCCTCGGTACCCGTCGTCCTCGTGCTGTGAACGCATGGGCAGCGCGACGTGAACACACGGCGAACACACGGTGAATTATCATTATCCGAGGGGACAGGGTTCATAGTCCTCACAAACTATGAGTGCTGCTTCCTATCATATGAAATTGGTCAACAACTATTTTTTGAGAAGGCTTTGGGTTGCTTCAGGGCGCAGACTTCTTTTATAGAGCCGACAGTGTCACCAAAAGTGTGCACATTCCCGTGAAGTAACTCCATTGCTAAGCATCCAAGCGTGGATCTGAGAACCACCACGCCACGCTATCTGTCTTCATGTGCTATTGTAATTCGTGATTGACAATGACCAATCGCGAGCATTTGCACAATTTTGCAAACCAGCTTATTTTTTTCTACTTGGCTCGCAAAAAGATATGCTGCGCTTTGCTTGCCGAAGTGAATAAACATAATACTGCTTCTGCATCATACACCATGATATGTCCAAGATAATTGTATTGTTATTTTAGCTAGAGCGCCCTTTTGGCTTGCTGCCTTCAACGCACCTCTGCCCACCCGTTGGCGGCGTGCCCCTGCCTGCCCTGCGCCGGCGACGCGCCCCTCGGCGTCGAGCCCCCCGGCGAGCCGACGAGCTCCAAGTGTTGCCTTGGACTGTTCACCATGAACGACGACTGGTTCAGCTCGTGACGGACGTAGCCCGCCCGCCCGCCATTCAGCTCCTGATGACTCCTGGACAGCTCCAGATTGCTCCTGGCGAGGTCCTGGTGGCTCCTGACGAGGTCCTGCCGACTGCGGTTCAGTTCCCGACTGCTCGGCTTGTACGGTGGGCTCGACGGTGACCTGTCCACCAACTGGTGTCGCGCCTCCGAAGACACGAGGTTGCCGGACACGAAACTCCTCGTTGCCGGCGAGTGGCGGTCGCCGTTGACGCGGTACGGCGTGGAGGCGGCGAACGTCTTGGCGGCCGGCGGCGTCGCCACCCTCTCGGCAACGTCCAGCGTCTGTCTCGTCTCGCGCCGTCGCTCCCAGTCGCTGACGCCCTGGAAGAAGCCGTCCGCCGAGCGTCGCGAGCCCGGCACCTCCTCGCTCTCCGGCGACGACATGTAGACGCGCGTCGACGAGTTCACCGTCGCCATGTACGACTTGGGCGTCGCGGCGCCGTCGACCGGCGATGACAGCGTCGACGTCTTCGTGGCGAAACCGTTGACGGGCGACGACAACGACGACGACTTCAGGAAGCCGTTTACAGGTGATGACAGTCCAGAGGCGGCGACGTCTGGCGACGCGATGCGCGTGAAGCGACGCTGGTCGGCGTCGGGCGTCGGCGTCGTGCGCAGCGGACGCGACTTCATCGTGACGTTGATGAAGCTGGTGTTGGTGCCGGCCGCCGGGAGGTCGCCGTCGTCGTCCGATCCGGAGCGTGACTCGCTGCCGAAGTGGTGCGTGAGCCACTTGGAGGTCTCGTGCTTGCGCGTCTCCTCTTCCTGGTCGAAGTCGAGCGGGCGCCTCGTGAGCGCGTCCTTGCGGTCCAACGGCGCAGGCGCGGGCGCGGCGGTCGCGGGCAGCGCACCCTTGCGACGCAAGTGACGCATGCGCGCTGAGAGTGAGTCCCAGTCGCGCTGGTGCAGTGCGGCGTCCGCGCAGGCGCCGCGTCGCTCGCCGTCCGTACGCTCGGCGTGGAAGCGCATCTCCTCGCCGACCTTGACGCCGTCGGCCAGGTACTCCACTAGGTCCTCGTCCTGCGACAGGGCAGAATGGGGGTCACAATCTTAAGACACTGAGGAGCAGCAGTACTCCAAGAAACACATTTTAGAATCAGCTCTGAACGTGCTTCTCAAGTTCATGAGCACTGAAGCCAATAATAGACTTTAGCTCGCAAAAATATCTCTTGTCCAGCTTCATAAGATAAAGATTCGCATCATTTGGTTCACAGACAGATACGAAAATTGGGGGTATAGTAAAACCCATTTGAAATAGTTTTTTGAGCACATCATAGTATACTCTTGTTAGTTATATAGGAATTCCTGTCCTATAATGCGCGCAATATTGAAATCCTTCCCCTAAAAACTAACCTTAGTCTTAATGAACTTGCTGGAGCCCTCTTTGAGCGTCTCCTGGCCGTCGGCGGCGTCGACCTGGTCGCCGTCGTCGTCGTCGGGCAGCTCCTCGTCGGCGTCCTCCTCGTGCTCGGTGGTGCGTCGCGTCTCGGTGAGCACCCTGCCGTCTGGCGTCGCTTGGCGTCTCGTCTCGACGTCGGCCGAGTCTACCACGCGACGCTTCTTGGTGGTCGACGCCACCAGGCGGGGGCCGACGCTCAACGCGCTGCGCTGGATGTCGGCGCAGAGGGCGCTGCGCAGGTCCGCGCCGCTCGTCACGGCCGCTTGGTACGCCTGGGGGACAACGCGCGGAGTTAAGCAAGAGAGCGGTAGGTTTGGATATGGGTGGGTTACCGTTCGTTCAACAACAGTCGTTCAATTGGTTTATTACAACTTCCTGAGGCACGGTATTATATTTATCAGTCATGTGAACTACTCCAATCTCATGAACTTCCACCGAACAAATTCGAAATCAATGAATCGGAAATTCGCGGTCTTCGCGGTGATTCCTTCTACTTTGTAAGATCAAGAAAATTGATTTCATTTTCAGCTACAAACAAGAATTTTGTTTCACAGACAGGGGGTCGTCGGTCCTGCTCGCACCGGGGGAAGGATTTGTACTCTCATGCGTGGGCTTTGAAATCATTTCAAGGATAAGTGACATCACGAGAATGATTTTTCAGCGAGGAAGTTAAAGAATGTACGAAAGAAACTCCTGTTTGGGGAAATAAATTTAATTGATGGCGTGGTGAGTATTTCGGAAGAGACTTTGACCTCGATGGCTGGGCGCAGCAGGCGTCGGCAACTGTACGCCATGGGAAAGTCAACAAGATCTCGAGATGCAAGCTCAGTGCATTTCTATAAGCAGCAGATTGAAATATGAGCGTTGATTCCTTTCGAGCAATTCCTTTCGAGCCAATACAATACAATGGCGTCGTGGTAGAACGTCATGGGGTGAGATACGAGGACGGCTCCGCGACACTGCAGCCCATCGGCGGCGGAAGAGAACCTTTCGAAAGTGACGCCGACACAACGGAAAGTGCAAGGTTTTCACCGAGCGCTGCCACCTCTGACCTGCCACGGCTAACGGTTGAACCCGTCCCGCAGCGCCTGTTGGCTCGGAAACGAAGCGACGACGACGGCGACGTCGACGTCGTCGTTGTTTTAGAATTAGAATACTTTACAGTTGATTTGTGTTGCGTGTAGCACTTATTCCGCTGGGGAATTGCTAGCGACACATGGGGTAAGCAAGCTTCAAGGCACGCTCGAAACGAATATCCATTAGCACTTAGAGGTGCACTAAATGGTAAGCGCGTCTCGTCTGAAGGTGAATTTGTTAAAGAACTTCTTAATCCGTTCCTGACGTCCTGCACTCCTCTCGCTCTCCAGTACGAATTAGGGAACGGAAGGAGAAAAGGCCCTGGTGGAAATAGGCCCTGGCAGCATTAGGCCCTGGCGGCATTAGGCCCTGGCCCTGTGCCCCAAGCCATAGGGGCTCGTGACTCGCGGGTCACGCGTCGCTCTCTCCGCGCCGATCGCAGCGCCACGCGGCGTACTCGACACTGCACGTGTTGTGCGCAACTCACGGCCGGTGGATTACTGCACATTCCACCACCTGGCGGGGACTGTGGGAACCACCTCGGGCGCGAGGGTGTCGCCCTGGGCTGGGCTGGGTTTGGACCACCAAAAAACCATTGCAAAGTAATGGTCGAAGGGTATATGACTATGAGGTTCGATTTTACGCACCTTGCTTGCATTTCTAGCCCATAATGCATATATTTCTGCTTCAAACGTGCTTTAAAGTTCAAACTCTTTGGCCAGTGCGTCAAAGACTCCATCGTTGGTGCCAGTCTTGACGTTGCGTTCGTAAATCGGAAGTTTGATTGGAAAACAACAGGAACGTTGTCTCGATGCGTGTGTTGGCCAATGCACCTGGCCTCGAGTGTTGAGTCGATTTCAATCGCTCCTCCCGAAGACACGACGTCATTTCAACACGACGCATCTCGACGGCATCGCTCCATTTGCTCCGACCGACGCCTCTCGTCTCGCGGCCTGACGATGTCGCTACACGCATGCGCGCGTTGGCAAGTGCCAATTAGCGCGCACGCTCGTTGCGCCGCCTGATTAGCGGGCGAAGTGGAGTACGCAGCCGCGACGCAAACTGCACCGGCGGCCGGCGCGCGAGTGCATCCGCTTTCACCGCACATGCGTCGCGTGCGAACGGCGCGTTTCGCACGCACCAGCAGCCTGTCAAACGCCTCCCAGAGAGCGAAATGCACGTAGCCTGTCAAACGCCTCCCAGGGAGCGAAATGCACGTAGCCTGTCAAACGCCTCCCAGGGAGCGAAATGCACGTAGCCTGTCAAACGCCTCCCAGGGAGCGAAATGCAAGTAGCCTGTCAAACGCCTCCCAGGGAGCGAACGGCACGCAGCCTGTTAAACGCCCCTCAGGAAGCAAATGCGCCAGAAGATACGCAGAGTTCGCAATGGACGTTGGGATCTGGCATGGTATGGCTGCGTTCTCCAGTACTCTTCTCTGGGAGCTGTCTCTGCTAAGAGGTTGTATAAGTAGAAACTGTCTGCAGCGAGTAAGGTGTTGGCACTCTTTTAATCTTATTTAAATTACGAAAGCTCGTAATTGGCTATTCATTTTATTATTATGTACACAAATTAGCCTCCCAAAAATGTTGCCCATTCCGGGATTTGAACCCGGGTCCCCAACTTTCGCGGCTGGTGCTCTAACCAGCTAAGCTAAACGGGCCATGAAATTTGTTGCCCGGAATGGGCAACATTTTTGGGAGGCTAATTTGTGTACATAATAATAAAAAGGTGTTGGCACAGTTGTCACGGAATCGTGGCGAAAACCTTAACTCGTGCCACACTTGGTCGAGACTTTGGGGTATGTGTTTTGACTGAGCACGAAGACGGACAAAATCTGCACTCGATTTTAGGAAAACACGAAGGAAACTCGGAAATTCGCTAAGGAAACGCGGGAAACTCGGAAAATGCTGATCGAAATAACCGCTTAAACAGGTAGCTCAGCCCGAACTGATCTTGAAGGGTTTTCCAATACATATTCGTGTTCAATAAAAGTTGGAGATCTCTGTAAACAAAAACCGCACTGGACCATATAAGTGATCATCCTGCAGCACATTTGAAAATGTTCCGTCCGCGCGCGCCTCGACTGCCCATGGACCCCCTTGGCGGCCTCCCGAATGTCTCGCAGCCAGAAACAAAGGCGCGCAGCCAGCCAGCGGGCAGGCAAACAGACAGCAGGCAATTACAAGTGCAGCAGGCAGTGATGCAACCTACGAAAGACACACAAGCCAGGGGCAGGCACGGCCGCCGCGATCGGATTGTTCTCGTGGCGAGGTGCGAAACGCCGCTCACCGCCGCCCAGAGCTCACTGTGTCAAGGCGAGATCGCCGATCTCAGAGGCGGCGCCTGCCGGAGAGTGCTTGCAGCGTAGCCAGCGCAACAAGTGTGTTGACACTAGTTAGCACCCAGTTAGCACCCTCTCGGCTCCCAGCAATTAGAACCCACCGCCGGGTTTCACTTTGTCCATCACAGACGAGACCCGGCAAACAAAGCTGGCTGCATGATTACCATTGTGTATAAGTATACCTACTGTGTGTACATTCTATACGCGCTCGAGCCTCTGACGGTTCAACATGAAAGTCATCGCCGTGAGGGTTACACTCCGCCTCGGGGCTTCGGCCGACCACGAACTAGCCGTCAGCTCGGTCGTCCCGGCATCCCATCGGCGGCGTCCTTGCGGTCAATGCAACAGCCTGCAGCGGCCGAGGTACATGCAACGAGCAATGCAGGAAGCCGACGCGGACTGCACGGCTGACGCGATACCATCGCTCGACGTGGTCGCGCTCCATTGGACGGCGTCGACGGCGTCAGGACGGAGCAAACAGCGTCGACTCGTGTACCGGCGGGCTGCACGACCTGCCGTGGATTCCTCCGCCTCGAGATGCTGCCGAGAGATTGCTAAACGCTCTGCACGTACAGCGCTCGTTTCGCAAAGCCGCGTGCACCTTCGCGTCGGTGCAGCCAATTAGACGCGAGGGTTTATGCAGAGTCGCGAATTCGCCTCGCCAGATCCGGGTATACGCGCGAAATCTTCCGATATTTACTTGCAAGCCGCAACTGGGATGCTGCAACGGCAGCAGCGACGCACACAAAAATGCAGAGACGGACGAGCGCGAAACTAGTCCGCCGAAAAAATGCAGCGAGTGAGTCACTGGCTCACGGCAAGTCTGATTGTCTTCGGTCGCCATTCAGGACGTTGTCTCTCATGGTGCGGTGATCTAATAATATCAAACCTGTTGGCACGAGCAACTCGATATCGGCTAGACAGCCGCGAGTGTATAGCGCGCTCGAGACAAGTGGATCAAGCCGGCCGTGCATCGAAGTCTGCACGGAGAGCGAATCCAGCTGGTTGCCAAGTCAAGCGCCCCATAGCAACGCCATGGCGTCGTGGCCAATGGGTGGTTGGCTGGCTGCGGCGATAAAGACCGAGTGCGGAGGCCATCGAGCCTCCTCGATTGCATCACCGCGCGGCAGCCTGCGCCCTCTGGCTGCGCCCCCGGCTCTTTGTGCACCACAGACACTTGCAGCCACTGCGCGAGAAAGTGCGCGCGCCGACGGCTGCATCACGCAATCGCCAGGACGGCAATATACAGCAATGTGCAGGCGATGGTGTTGCATTTCCAGGGCTTGATTAGCTCCACGACGTCCGAGGAGTGCGATTGGATACCCCATAACATGTATCAACGAGCACTTGGGCAGGGAGCACTCCTTGACGAGGACAAAATTCCAGGAGCTATAGTCGTGGTGGTGACCGGCACAAGGAAGTTGTTGGGCCCACAACGGCATCTTTGCGGTTCTTGTGGGACATCCCTGAATGACTGGACAGTTTAGGAAGAAGTTTGACTTCTTCGTTTGTAGGTCGTTGTTCATTATAACAAAGCGTCCGTTTATTGCAAGTATCACAACACTCAATTTCAAGAAGAGTTGGCATCATTTGAATGTTGATTCCCCTTTAATTGGGTGACGACGGTCTCATAGACGAGAAGTCGAAAACGCCAATAAAATCTGTTTATCGGCGTCCATCTCGCGTCCACCTCGCAGTAAGTCGGTCCCCGAGCGTGGGATCGGACATCGTCCTGCAGCCTGCAGAAGTGCGTCCTCATCGCCGTTGATTGCCCGCACGCCGGGCGACGGACAATCGCCCTCGTTAGCCGGACACTTAAGCCGCGCGGGACAGTGCGACTTGCGGTCGACGCCGAGGACCGCAGAGAGCCCAGCGACGACGAGAGGGGCCACTAGCCGGGTCCCGGGGGACAGGATAGGGGGGTTGGCACGCCCAAGCGACGGGTGGCTATGGGAGAGATCAGAATTGGGGTGAGAGAATTTTTCCTTGGACTTCTTTGAAGGTTTTTGGAAGAAAATGATTACTCTTGAGATCGAAAACAGAAACTGGAGATTGACAACCCAAGACACGGTACTTGTCAGCCATTTCCATCAGGATGTTCAGGATGCTCCAAGACTTGAATCATTTGCATAAGTTAGCAGAACACTTTGAAATTGGAAGGAATTGCAACTGTAAGCTTTTAAATCGCCATGTCTACAAAAGTGTAAAGATGGCGTCCCAGCGCGCAGACTCCGACGCTCTGGTCTTGGATTTCACGGCCCTCTGTGGCCCGCGTCGCACGGCCCGGTCGGTCGTGGTCGGGCTCCAACAGCTGTGTCGCACCACGGCCCACCAGAGACAGACAATTAGCGTAATTAGCCGACCGATTGCTGGCAATTGTTTGTCATACGTGGCGCGGCAGGGCCGCGTTTCGACGCGCTGATTGTCAATTGTCATGGTGAGCGGTGATCGCGGTGAGTTCAATGCTGGTGTTGCTGACACGGTTAATGGTACTTCGGAGTGTGCAACCTTTGCTCGCTCTGCACGGGTAGTATAGCACTCCCATGACCAGCTTTCCTGGTCACGTTTACTCTTACTGTTAATTCACACAGAGGCTTCAGACAATATCTCATTCGGACTCCGGTTCATAAATACTGTCCGTTTCTTCACAGTTAAATCAACTGATTCAATTTGCATTTCCTATAACACATTGCGCACACACATGCTACATACCGTTTATTACTACCGGGGTCTCATGCGTTATGTGCTAATTTCATTGACATGCAATATCTACATCAGTAAAATTATATAAAAAAATTATATTGGTTTGTTTTACAGCCACCATGGTGCGTTTCCTTTCGCTGCGAATGCAAAAAGCTAAACTCCTGCAGCGTTCCATTCGCTGTCCGGTGTTTTTCTGGTAGATTTCAAAGCTGGCTTTATTATGTATCCACGCCAGATAATTGTCTGCGCTCAAAGACACTGCATTGTTTAAGCCAGTAAATAACGAGAGCGTTGTGTTCCATGCACACCGAGTGTCGAGACAGAACAAAGGCCGCGATGTGCAGAGCGCGCCTTCGTCTGTCAAACCCTCTGCGAGGAAGTTAACATCCAGACAGCACAGGCATCGTGCTCGAGCATCCCGGCACCTTAGAATGTCTTCATCTCGCGCGGCGGCAACGGGTCACGACGAGACGCGCCGCCGCATCCCATGTTGCCGCGCGCTGACGCAATCCTCCACTTCTGCACACTGTTCCCACATGACGCCGCGATTCGCGAACCACTCGCGATGGGCGATGGCCACGGCAAAAAACACGCCGCGCGCGCGTTCTCCTTCTCTGAACGTCGCGCTCGTTCGGCGCTGTCTCGCGCTCGCTCGCTCCGCCAAGTAGACCATCGTCGTGAGAAAGAGTCCTCCAGTTCTTCGGTTGCCCAACGCCCATACCCGGCACGTTGTGTCGACGAGGCGAGTGCCGGCTCATCGGGGTGGCTGAGAGGAGCATGGGACGTCCCGGCCGAGCACATTCCAGCTCGTCGCGGCAACTCTTCCTGCACGACGCCCTGGGCTCATGATCGCCACGCCACACCGAGATCACTGCGCGCTGAACAAGGGGCTGAACGCTGCAGCTCATGAGCTGATCGCATCGTGCCTTGACGCAATTCCGCTCAAGAAACTAGCAAGGTGTCTACTTAGTGAAGTCGAGTGACTTACGGCCGTCATAAAAATGGGATCTCACTTTCTGTTTCCAGTCGATAAAAATACATTGATTATTTAACACAGAGAGCTGAGCTGATAGGCAAATAAATATACAGCCTGAGTGGCTGTTGGTAGTTAGTGCAGAGTATATTGCCGTCATAATTCTTGCAGAGTGGATTAGGTATATTATATTCTTTGAAGCGGAGAACTCGGGATCGGATCTACATGCATTATCACTGCACACTGGCAAGTGCAGGCCAAGTCTAGCGAAGGTGTCAAAGTGGCTGTGAATCGAGTCGGCGAGCGAGCATGCGTAAACAATCGCACGAGCTCGATCACGCCCACGCACTCACGGTCGTTGCCGGAGTGTTGCAAGCTGGCGGTGATCGATACCATGGGTCGAATCGAGAGCACATGATCCCGCGCCGCCTTTGCCCCATGCGACGGCGGCAACCTGCAGCGATCGCGGCGGGCCGATAAGGCGTCGGTCGGGTCAGGGCGTTGCGCAGTCTGCTGCACGGGCCGCCCGCCGCGCGGTCAGGTTGGGTGCCTCGACGCGATGACCCAAGAATTAATTGCGCCGCGATGGGATCTCCTCTAAACTCGTTCTTATCGCGGCCGCCGCATCGCCGCAGCCCGAGCGCTCTTCACGGCCGGCATGGACCGATCGGCTGTCGGGCAGCGCAGCACACTCGAAACCACGCCGTTGTTTTCTTGTTTCCTCGACCCGCCGAGGTAATTGGTGATTAGCCGGCGCAATTTGCACGGCATTATTTTATCGTGGCGTACAGCATTTGTGATCTTAAGCGGGTTAAGCACATAAAAAAGCGTCTTATCGTCGTCGAATCTAAATAAAACAAAAGCATTTTTCCCATTTTCGCAGAATATCTGGCCTAGTTAACCCGTTGCTGCATTGTCTTCGCTCGACGCTAGCCGTAACTCATTCGCGTCTCTAAACGGCGCTCTGCTTCGCCTCGAATTGATCCCTCGTCTGTGCCGTCGACGCCCTCCAATTTCGATTGCACAAACACTATCAACGCCGACCCGGTGCGCCCACATGACGAGGTTCCGGACTGCAGCAGCGACTCATCGACTTCTCCGACGGACTCCTCACGGCGGCCGCTGCATTGTTGTCTCCGACCGGTTGGAGGAACCGAGCCGACCGTGCCCCCGGCGCTTGCAAAACGCATGCAACGCTGACGAGCACAGTGCGGGGCGCTGAGGGGCGGCGACACTCTACACCTCTCTCACCCACGACGAGACCCGACGCAGTGCCAAAACTCTCCCACCGTCCCCTCCCCGAGGCGACCGAGGGACGACAGCTCGGGGGACGCATGTCGCCCGCGGACGACGCCGCGCACGACGACGTCTCGGTTCCCACGGCCTGGTCGCGTCGCACGCCACGACGCCGTCGCATCATGACCCGTCGGGCACGTCACCACGTCGAGCCAATTAGAGACGAGACGCAATCACGGGCCGATGGGAATGCTGGGAATGAATGGGAATGTTGGACCGACCGAGGAGGGCGTTTAGCGATGAGAAGGGAGTCTGCATGCGACACGACGGCGACTTATCGTCGCCAGGATACCGCCACAGTGACGGGGGTGTCTTGGCATCCTAGTGACCGCAGTTTGGATACGTTCAGATTGTAAAGGAGCGTCGAATTCACATAATAAACTCACCCTGTCAGCTGTCAGAAGACTTCAGAAATATCCAAAGCACCGAAACTCGATCCGAATGAACTGTCACGTGTGAACAAGTGTCTCAAAACGTTGACAATTGTCGCACGCCACACCAAGTGAGTACGACCCTTTGGCCGTCGCCCCGCAGCGAGCGTTGCTTCGGGGAGCGCGTCGACACCGAGACGCCCACGCCCAACGCCTGCCGTCTAGAGACTGTCGGCCGACCGGGCTTCGAGAGGCTGGCTGGACCACGGCGGCCCCCTCCCGGCCACCTTGCGTCACGGTGCGGTGCACCGGTTGCCGCCGCACCAGGGGCACACAATGGCTTCCGCGGGTGCCGGCGTCGGGCCCCGGGCAGTGCAGGGGTCGGCAACTCGCTTCGCCACTCTGCGCGCGTGCACACAGTCGACTGACGCGTCCGTTATCTTCAGACGTAAGTCGTGTTGACAGGTGTGATTTTATAGCATGCCAATTCTGGACGAGAAGACCACACCGAAATGCAGCAGTGCGTCTTCTATTATCCGTAATCGACGTTGCCGAAGTCGTCGAGGAAAGCTCGGCAGTGGAAAAATCGAAAGCCTCGCGCCGAACTAATTGGCAAAGTGAGACTTCCGGAATGCAAATGAAGCCTTGTTGTCGTCCAAATGGAACGGAATATTTTAATAGTTAATGTTGCACTTGTTGCAGATAAACATGGATGATTGGAGGATATGCCACTTTAGCCACACTTGATACAAACACATTCGGTATAAAACCAATGCTTTGTCTTGCGATTGTCGATTAGAAGAATCTGCATTGCAGCGTTTAAAAGCTCTCGATGTCAACAGACTTGGATCATAGACATTGAGGACTGAAATTACCAAACCAGAGCGACGAATTCAGAGAGTGCAAGCGATGAGCCATAGGGAAGGTGTCCAAGGTGCTCATAAGTCATAACTTCATAGACTTCGGAGGGTGGAAGCAGAGAGAGAGATAGAGACGGACTGACCTGGTCCGAAATGTCGCCGAGATGCGCGACGTCCTCTGTCTCGGTGCGGTCCTGTTGCTCTTCGCGCGTGCGTACGATCTTCTCGGTGACCTCCTCGAGGACGCCGTTGGGGGGCGCGACCGCCACCCACTCGGGTCCCGGCTCAGCATCGCCCGTAGTGCGGTGCTGGGGACGTCGAGGACCACATCGGGTCAACCTCTGGGTGGTGCTCATCACAAAGGGGCAGGGCACACAAAGGTATTCCCTGTGCGGACTCAGATATGGGCGTTGGGCTCTCCATGTGGCTGACGTTGTTAAAGAAGTCAAGGTATGGGAATCCAGTTTTTAAAGCAAACATAATATCATAGTGCCGTCTTGTCTTCTATGGTAATTCAATAATCTGAAGAACTCTCCACAATTTCTGATCACGATTGTGCCTTTTGGCGCTGCTATTATCTGTACAATTCCAACTTTATACACGTAACCACAACCACAAGTAATAGTAATGTATCCGATGGCGACTGGCCTGATAAAGGTTGTTCAAGAAATTTTCGCATGACGATAACCTAGCTATTGAAATAATTTAAATTCCTCGGCTCGATGACAATATCCGTGATAGCCGGCCATGCCATACATGATCTCGAGGCGTGTATAATATCAGTGATGTTTGGCCTACCTCCGTGGACTTTTGCTCGTGCTTCTGCGTGTCCTCGGTGGTGTTGGTGCTGACCAGCGGGCCAGAGTCCTCGACCACTTGCCCGTCCTCCAGCACCACCTGGCGCTGCACCCTGGTCTCGATCTGCCGCGTCGTCGTCAGCTCCGTCTTCTTCTTCGTCACCCATTCCTCTGCAGACAGACGGGGAATCGCGCTTCAGACGGCGTCGGGGTGATCGGCGTTTGACGACGCAATGGATGCATATTATGGTACGTCTCCAGATTCGGAAATCAACAACAAACCAGTATTCTATAATGTTGTATTATAAAGTGACAAAAGAACCTGATACGTGCTGTAGTCTATACTGTATAGATAGCATTGAAATTAGAGGGTTTAGGTTAGGTCGATAGACTGAGACCCGGTTTCATCAAGTTTTTTAATAGTTGACATCCTAACTAGGAGTTACGGCTGAATCCAGCCAATCGCATGCAGCGAATTGAGTTGTAACTCATAGTAGGTATCTCAACTGGGAGTTGAAGAACTCAAGGTAAAACCAGGCACAAATGGTCAGTGTCAGGGTGATATAGAGTGCGTCCGAAAACGATAAAAGGGAAACTTCCACGACCGACTTATCGCGACGAATTGGAACTTAATTAGATAACACTTTCCCGAATAGGCCTAAAAAATTACACACCATGCGAAAGATTAATAAAAATTAGGCTAACAGCACCGACAGGCGATCAATTTATTGTAAGTATGAGGTCGTCCCTGTTGTTTTAATTGTGTTTTCCTTGCTGGCGATTTGAACGGACGAGTGTTGTGATGCGTGGATGCATTAGCGTCAGGAGAGTGGGAGAGTTCGACGCACGAACGTGTTAGTCATTTGCAGAGGCCTCCTATGCCACAGCGATGTCCCACTGACAGTGTACTCGGTAGGACTCGGTAGTACAATTATTGCAGACGATGGGAACACTTTAGACACAGCCATTGCGCCTGCATGTGTGATACGTGTGAGTTGTCATACGCACTACGCAAGCAAGACTTGCGCGTCTGAGATGGCGATTCTTGTTGGCTAACAGGACGATGGGCGAACACTCGTGCACAACAATTGCACAGTATCGCTGCGACGCCAGTGGGTTCCACGCATTGTCTCCGTTTAATGCACTTCTCAGACATTTCTACTAGAACTTTACGAGAAGCGTGAATAAATTAGAAATCTTTATTGGTAGGTAGGTAGGTAGGTAGGTAGGTAGAGATACTACTGTTGGTATGATATTATCGCAATGCTTATCGTCATTACGCCAGCAACTAACTCGAATTAATTCAACCTCCATCAAATGGAAAACGACCTAGCAGAGTAAACACCCAGCGGCCATTTTGGCTCTTTGAAAATCGTAATAAACCAAATTTCGACCGTCGGCGCTGAGCGTTCTCGAAATTAAATCAATCCATCTCCGCCGGCGTCGCAATCGCCGGCCGCCGCCGCCGCGCAGCACGGCATTATCCTCGCTCGACTGGCTGCTCCGGCTCGAAGGCGAGCCCTGCTGCAGGACCCGACGGGCAGGTCCTTGGAAGTCACGTGTCCAGGATGTATCTGCCGTGTGTGTGTGGGGGGGGGGGGGGGGAGGGTCACGACACGGAGCGCCGCGGGGGGTGTGAGGTCATCACCGCGACGCGCGTTCGGTGGACGCCTCTTCGAGGACGGACGAGCACGCCAACGATACGTGAAGCGAGGCGTTGAGCACCTTGTGTTGACTCTAAATCGCCACTTGGAAATCTAGAAGAGGTTTGACGCGTTTTGTAAGTGAAGGAGTGGATCGTTATTCTTTGACAATGGGCGTCGTGATTGAACGCTACGCCGCTACCGAAGGGCGACGCCAGGTTCCGATTATAGTTTTAATTACACGCTATCGCCATGCGTGAAGTTCATGGCCTGCAATTTGAGATGGTAAAGTGCAGAACGATTAATTAAAGCATGGTTGTCATCTCCCGAGCTTATCAAGTCATGAAAACGGGGAGTTAGGGGTTGTTTGGTTTTAACTTTGGCACCAAGGCCTAAAACAGATGGTTATGTTGTTGTTTTTTGGGCTGTGCATTTGATCATGGCCCGTCAAGACTTCAGGGTTTTTTGGGTTATTCTGTATATATATAGTCTATGCGCACTAGTTTCTGAGAGTTTTATGGTTGACCTTGGTCTCGGCAACTTGGTAGCAACATGAGAATCTTTGCTTGGTAGTATCAATTCACGGCAAGGAGTTACGGAAGTACAGAAAGACCTTGGCAGGCCATATCTACCGACTCATCACGGCAAGGGGATGTTAGAGTGCATATGATGGTACTGACCTTCCTTGGTGGTGGCGTACGTGTCCCCCGGCGCCCCGGCCACCTGCAACGAGTAAGCGGAGGTGAGTCTCGGCTGGCGTCGCGACGCGCACAACATGTAGTCGTCGTCGTTGTAGATGACGTGGTCGGTGTTCGGCGGTAGGATCACGATGAGCACCATCGCGATATCGGCGACGCGCGGCGCGGCAGGGCGTCGCTACACGGACGCGTCGGACATGGCGGACTCACGACACGGACCGTCGCATGGTCGGGACGCCGACAACGCGATGCGTGGAATTAAGGGTGCAAAAGGTGCACCCTTCGCTGGATTACAGAACCGCTTCGTTGTCTGCCTCATACGATAGACTAAGCCAAAGTATTTCTGCTTATCAAGCCACAAATTAAACCACCAACCACATCCTGCTCCTTTCACAGCACTTAATTTGCCATTGGTACACGATCCCCAATTTCCGAATCAATTTTCAACACGCCCAAACTTTGCCTGCAGGAGGCTCTTTCACTTAAACTCCATCACGGATAACTTCTTCACGTCAGTAGGCATTATGCCGAACTCAGTGCGAATTCCCGCCAATTGCCGTAAGTTCGCTTCTCGCTCCCTTTGCACAGAGCCTAACCCTATCGCGCACTGCAGCAATTTCTGGCCAAACACCACCGACACTCCGCTCTAGCTCGCGAGACGCCTCGTCCTCGGCAAGACGCTATCACCGTCCACCACCAGCCACTAACGAGCGCCTAATGGCACCGTCGTCGCTCACGCCAACCTCTCTCTCTCTCTCTCTCTCTCTCTCTCTCTCTCTCTCTCTCTCTCTCTCTCTCTCTCTCCTCGCCACCAGGCCTAATTGCTGTCAGTTCGCATGCGATCAGACGCGTAGCGATGCGCGCTTGCCCGCTAACGCACTTCGTTCGCATGTACCCGTCGTCGTCGTCGCCGCCGTCGCTTTGTTCAACCACGGTACGCACAGCGCGTGTGCGTGATCGGAAAGCGGGATGTGAACCCGCGACATTCGCCGAACTGTCAGCTCACGTGGGAAAGTGCGTGGACGCACTTTCGTTTGTCACTAAGTGGCCGTTAGCTCGCACTCTCAAGGACAGTGTTCAAATGAGATGGTCACATTCGGTGCCTTGAGGCAGAGGGAGGTACCATCCATCTGGAAAGCCCGGTACGGCTAATTCGGCTTCGCGAAGAAGTCTTTGCGGCAGCTACTGTTCAACAGCCACTAACGATCGCCGCAAGAAGGTCCACGACGTGACCTTGGAGACACTCTGGCTCTGGTTGTCCCGTCTTTCCCATGATTATCGTATTTTATGACTCCCCGAATTCTCATATCGGATTCCAAATCGTCTCGGACATTAGCGCTGTCGGATTTCATATTGTGACAAGTTTGTGAATCTACATAACAATTACTTATAGAGTTGCGAGTCATTCACGGTAGCGCCCGGAATCGAACCACGAGCCTTCCTAAGACACCTATATTACAACGCCAGCGATTTGTACTGAAAAATGCGTGACGCGTGAAATTGTTCCGATTTTCCGTTCGGAAAGAAAGAGTGTGCCGTTTTTCCCCGCGTGAATGTTAATTGCCCGTTGCCGCGGCACCCCGCACCTTACCGCGGCGACGTCGAGAAACGAGATCACGATGCGCCGGCTAATTACTCCGCCGAAGCAATTAAGAGTCAGTGAACCCATTCCCAGCGTGATTGGAGCACCGCGCTCATCTCTAATTACAAGCCCAGCTGAGCGGCGTCGCTTGTTTTGATGCAGGCCGGCCGACCGGCCGCATTGTTTGGTCTCCTCCAGGTCAGGCCACCGCACGGTGGTAACGCACTGCCGCGACGACGCACTGGCTCCCACGACACGCATGATCCGGCGTCGACGTAGCGCGTTCCACGCCGAGCGAGCGGCGGCGTTTGGTCGGCAATTTGAGGTACGTGTCGGCAGAAGCGCGCTTTCCTCGAAATATTTAATTAGTTTGATTTGCGAGGAATGTCGGCGCAGGGTGACCGATGAAAACGCTTTGGTCGGATGGCTACGGAATTGGTGGACGACACGTGGCGCGTGATTGCGGATTTCAAGACCGGAAGAGACTCGTGCGCCGCAGGGGTTTTACAATATAAACACACGCAATTGTTGGACTGTGGAGTTGAGCTGAAGTGCACCGCTGCATTATGCTGAGATTTTTCAAGCTTCATCTTCTTTTAAGATTGCTTCCCATAGCAGTTGCTTTCATGTGATGTCCTATCACTTACTGTCAATTTAAATGGACAGTATATATATTGATAATCACTAGGACCATCTCAGGTAGATAGACCTTTTAGCTCAAACACAAATTTCCCTAAAATACTCACTCGGTACCTAACGAAAGTCGTGCGAAGAGGCACGGCTCTAACACAAAGGACACGGATGTTAAAATAATAAATACCGATACCCAAGTTGTCAATAAATCATCGTTGGGAGGAAAAGGTGAAATGCACATTCCCTTCCTTCAATCCGACAAGCACGCGCGGTTCATCCTCGTATACACAAACGCAGTACCTATAGATCGCTTCATAATAATTTCAATCGAGGAATGTACAGACGCCGCGGCACGCTCAGGGTGTACACATCGACGCACGTCCGAGCGATGCGAGCTTGACCCGTCGAGACGAAGACGCCGCGGACAGGTCACGCTCTCCGCGGCCGTGAAACCCAGATCCCGGTGACCCGCCGCTGACCGATGCACCCCCCGACCTCCAGCAGATGCAAGTGCAAGGATGCACCGCACGGCACGCGGGGAAAGCCGTGTCGCGTGACACAAGAGTCGTTTGTTGTCCGAGAGAGCGGGGTTCGAGACCTGGGACCGGCTACCGGTTAGTGTTTCACCCGGACGCGGCGCCCAGGGGTCTCCGAGGGCAAAGGTCAGCTGAGGTTTCTGTGGTTTTGCGCAGTGGGCAAACGGTGAGACCAAACGCGCCATAAATTGTGGATATGGTTTTCGCGTAGATTCACGTCGTTATCGTCTGGGCGTCGCCGTTGTACCGAGGGAGGCGTTTGTCAACACGATATCGCCCAAAACAAAACGTGACATTTGTTACCTACATTACTTCCTTACATTGTGATGAGCTGATGAGTGTTTGATGAATCCAAGAATCGTAATTTCATTGTATCTCGCCAAATTAACCACGATTAGAGTTGAAGATGACTACGAAAATTTGAAATATTATATTTTACAGAGTAATGATATGAGTATGACATATCTCATAATGTGTTGATGTGTTTGATAGTGTGGTATTTGATCCTAAAATTAATCTCATGTGATTATTTTAAAACAAGACCCAAATTAATTAGTAATGAATCACTGTAAGCATCGGTAAAATATTCAAAACGCGAGAAACAAACTCATTGAATAACATTGGAATATTCATAAGCGCTCGCGATCTTCGGATGGCTTTCCCGCTGCCCCTGCCGGACACCGAGGGCAACCCGCACTACATCGCGCAGTGCCGTCGCCAGCCACCGTGGCGCTAGCCGGCACGACGTTGTTCTCACCTGCAGCGCTTGGCCGGGAGGCGGCCCCGACTCGAACCTGCGCACCGACAGCACTTCCGGTCCGGCGTCCGCCGTCGCCATCGTCTGCAACAACCGGAAGCAAAACAACCCTTAGTTGATGGCAAGGACTTGTGGCGGGGATTTGGTCCAGGAGTTTGGGCGCCCGGACTAATTGAAGTGGTTTCAGATCAGAGTGTTGATTCGCTCTCTCTATTCGAAACCAAAACAAGAACTTTACTGCAATTTGAAAATAATTTTCCATAGAGCGCTAAAATGCATGACATGTGGGAGAATTCGCATAATATATTATACAGCAGTTGACGAGTCAGTAAATTTAGCAAACACGTCAGTCATTGTCAAACAAAGCGAGATAATTTACTGAAAGACCAAACTTATTGGGATCAACAGGTCTCCTTCCGACGGAGTCCAGCCCAAGCATTGCACCCTACTCCCAAGGTCAACCTCTAGAAGACGGACGAATCGGTGCCTCTCGGTGCTCGAAGGGTGCCCATCATCGCAAGGAAATAGGGACAAAGTTCCGGTCCGTGTCAAGACAATAGCAGCAAAGATGACTCCACTAAATCATCACAACGCGCGGTGTGTAATATTTCGCGAACTCTAGGGTCGACGTCGAACAATGCGCCATTCGTTGCGTAAGACTAGACGCCGCGTTACGCGTTGCTAGGTATATACATCTCTGTACGACGTTGGACGTCGTTGTCATGGGAACCAGGCCACGTGGCCGATGCAACGCCACGAGGTTCTCACATTCACTCGGCGTGCGCAGGTTGCCAAACACTGTACTCTGCACTCACACTGCCGTCGGGACTTCCACCGATAGGCGGAGAATGACCACTCTCTTGGCCACTCTCATGAATGGGACGTAGGGATGGACTTCAACGCTGGATCGAGATGAGGTTCTGGTGCAATCCCTCTTCAACAAGAATACATGTCCTGCGTGCTGGCACCGGGTCTCATCCTCACAACTTGACTAATTTTCGTTCCAATTGTAATCCCCATGGATCACGCAGACTCTATAGCAGATCACGGCATGACGGATTGCCAAACCACGGATTGGTTCCGTCAAATTGCAACTAGTCGTGTCACATCGTGCACAGCACACGTATTTTAATTATAACCAATACGAATTGCGAGTTGCGACAAACCGTGGGTTGACAAACCATCTTAAGCCGTGCCAGTAAATAATACCAATCAATCACTCAGCCTATAGATTCCCGATGCGGCCTTGTTTGGTGTTGTGCCGCTACATCACAAGATCGTCGTAATACGTATTTGTGTCTATCAATTGCGGTGCACTGAACGTCTTGCATCGCTCCGTTACCGACTTGTTTAGCATCTTAACGTCTCCGGGGCGAGTGCTGCACCCTCCTCGTCAGCGTCTCAGCGGCGCCTTTTTCTCTTAGTACGCATTCGCGAATCCGTCGCTCCATATCTGTGCTCCGTGGCGCGCTTGCGTCATCGTGCTAATATGGCACGGCTGGGGCGCTAGTGTCGGCGGCGCCCACGCGGGCCCGATGGCGCACCCACGCCCCGCGGGCCCGCCGCTATTCACTCTCGCAGAATGGACCATTGTCAGCGGTGGTTGCTCCGACTCTGTCCGACCCGCGATGGGCGCTACGTCGTCGAGCCGTTGGGGGGCTTTGTCCTCGAGATCGGGTGCGGATAGGCGATCTATGATTCGTGCGATGCCCGGGTGTTGATTACATGTCGTACTCGTTATAGAAGGCTGAACTCCGTCGCATTTTTTGCATCTAAAAGAGGTAGGGCAGACGAGATAGGCCCGGAGCGTGTCGACGTCCCGTTTCCAAATCAAACGCAATGGATTCCCAGATGGTCAAAAGCCGTGTGACTTCAGTCAGATTTAGCAGCGAAGGGATCAGAGGACAGATGTCTGATTATTCATCTTCTAGAAACTTGTTTTATGGACAATCGCGAAAAGCACAGTAGGGATGTGGTACACATTGTCGATTTCATTCGAAGTCTTTGAAGGGTAGCCCGATTATGAAGTCGTCGAAATATACTACTATTCAAAGTGTTAGCGATCGACGCCACGACGCCGCCGACGACGACGGCGCCTCCAGCCTTGCGGTGGACACACGGCCGGCGCCAGAAAGGTCGCACCGCTAGACGTTGACCATATTTGGCGCGCCGCTCGCCGGCCGCGTCCAGCTAGGTCAAGGATGGCGATGCGCATGCGTTCGGCGCACGTCGTGACAGCTGACAGTGTGAGTCACCGCGGTCACCGTCAGATCACGTGACAGATCACGGCACGTTGGACAGCGTCTCCGTCGTCGTCGTCGCGACAGCGAGGAGTGCATCGGCTGCAAGTGTTTGCAGCCCAGGGCGGCGTGCCCCTGGCAGTGACAGTGACACGACGGCTTCCTGCCGCGCGGCTGTCGACGGTGACCTTGACGCCGCCCGGCATCGACGGCATCCCGCCCTGCGGCACACGCGACGGACGCGTCCATCCTGGCCCCCCCCCCCTCTCCCCGCCCTCCCCAGAAGCTCGAATCCCACGGAGGATATTGGCAACTGTCTATGCTCAAAGGAACGACACTCTGCACCTGAAAGTGAGATATTGCTGACCCTCAAGATCCAAATATGTACCTACACCCAAGGCGCGTACATAACTTTTTAAATTTAAAAAATCGGTTGTTGATCTAATAAGATTGAGATGACCATTGCGTCTCTCGTTCCCGGTGCCTCGACGGCGTCCCAGCCAGTATGTCTTTCGAGTTCCATTCGGGCCCGCCCAGAAGTCGACGCCAAACAGGTTCGGACGCCGACGCCGGCGTCACGTGCACGGCCCCCTCTAGTAGACGCCGAGTCCGGTTCCCGCGGTGGCTTCCTGAAGACCGGCTCGTGTTTCTCGGCCCAAGGACGCCGAGGAAGCGTCCTATGCGACTAGGCAGATATCGCCGCGGTTTGCACGTCTCGTCGCGTCGCGTCGCGTCGCGTCGTGCGCCGATCGGCCTCAACGATCGGGCAACTGTTCCAGAATGTTCGGAGGGAACCCTGCCCAATATTTTGGACAGTTTGGGGCAATGTTTTTGAATTTTTGGTTTGGTTGCGTGTACTAATTTTATCTCAGAGATAGCGTTCATGTGTTGAGATGCATGCCAGAGACCTACATTTAAACATTTTGCCAGAATGTAGTTTTTGCAGAGTACAAAATCGGGATGAAAATGAATGGAACCTATTTAATATGTCGTTCTCAAAATGTGAAGATGCTGGAGTTTCGTCAGCTGATACAGTAATATTGTGACTCTTTCGAAAGAAAAATGTTGGTATGATCATGATCGTTCCCTGTTAGCTTGCTTGTAATTCACACCTTGTTGCTCTAAATAGAAAAGATCACTTGCATGCCAAAGTGTTCCACCACCACCCACAAGCAGCGCTCATTTCTGCAAATGGAGAATCAAGACCGTCAACTGCCCACCCGATCTGCGCATGTGCGACGCAACAGCTGTGCTTGTTGATATTTGCACGCTGTCGAGGCCGAAACTGCGTGAGGGGGCTTGCGAAAATTTAATAAAAAGTAACGAAAATAAAAACAAGCCCATGCATCGCACGGCGCACGGCAGCCTTTAGAGCAAGGCGGGTCGCGCGAGGTGACGTCACGCCACAATCCGACCAATCGGACCGCTGACAGCGAGCATAATCTCTGGATGATTTCTGACAAGCCGTCTCAATGCAACAGGCGTGGAACGACAAGTTGCTCGGCTAGACCGGTGACAAGTAGTTTCAACAAGTGGTGAAAGGAATGCAGGCATTGCCTCCTTGATGTCGGCCCACCACCGCCTACATCGGATTACATGAATGCTACGAGGTCTGGCCTGAGAGGCCCGAGAGTTTCCACATCCCAAACACAATGGGTTGTTAATAAATTGCATCGGTATATACATGGCAAAGAAAATTGCATTCCCAAATACCTCCGTCGGGTCATGTGTCTTTGCGAAATGGCCCTCCATGGGAACCGGAACTCATGGGCATTGGGCATTTCTCGCAGTTGACGCTGAAATGGCCCAAGGATTGATTTGCCCAATCTGTAGGAGTACGAAGCCTACAACTGAGATCACATTTTACTGTTAGTATTGTACATATCGATCCAATTCCAGGGGTCTATTGAAATCTTAGGGGGAGCTAGAGCTGCACAAAGTATACCTAACGCCCTCCCCATTCCGGTTTCTTTGGTTTTTACCGTGCAGATACGTTAGTTTATGCTCTCCAATAAAACAGTGAATGAATACGTAATTCAAATGATTATTTTGAAAGGGTAATGTACAGTGAAGAGTGATTACTGTGTAACGGACCCGACTGCTGCTGGATTGGAGTCAACACGTGCAGTTGCACTTTGCAGGAATTGTGTTCCTAATTGACCTAGGTCGATATATAAGGAATGAAATATGAAACGTATACTTGTATAATATCAAAGTCCGTGTCAAAAGACAAACCATGGATTTACTAAAAAGTTGAATACAGGAAACCTATTGTCATAAAATTAAGTTCCATTGACAACTTGGCTCGTTGGTCAAGGAGTATGATTCTCGCTAAGGGTGCGAGAGGTCCCGGATTTAAATCCCGGACTAGCCCTGACTTAAAATTTTGCTAAAAGCGTATATTTTGATTTTCATCGATGTTATTGCTGCCCCGTTGGGATAGGCTGAGGCATGCTTTTGATACAGGTAGTTAAAGCTCAGCCCTGACTTCCCCAGTTATATTTAATATTTAAAAAGAATCTTTTCCGACTTACAGAAAAAGTAAACCGTCACACGAATTTTCAGTTGCTCTCGTGCGCATCTCACATGTTGCTGTTGAAGTTCGTCAAATTCAACCCGATCGGTAAAAAGAAACCCCTCCTCTTGGAGGCGGTGGCGGTGGCGGCGGTCAGTGGAACTTGTTTGAATCGAACAGAACAGCTGATTGACAGTTGACACGCTCGTGGAATGTCGCCCGTAATGCCCACTGGGCCTTACTACACACATGAACTATAACATTGGGCTAATCGAGGTATTTGTGACATTGTACCCAGGAATCTAGAAGACCAAACGTGGTATTTGTGCGCCACGCTTATGTCGGAGCAAGCAATAGTGTCGGAGAACTCATTTTCATTTGATCGTATATCTGTACCATTATGTTTACGTGCGCACATAGCAAACACCTCTTCTCCCTGCTGCGTGTTTGGTTCTTATTGATTGAGTTCTGATGCGATCGAGTTTTTGAGCTCTTATTGATTTCATGCCATATGTAGACCTCGTTCCATTTCAATTCTTAGTGCATACGTAATCTCACGGAACCGGCAACGGGATGGGAATCACATAGTTTCTCCCCAACTTTCTGCCCCCGACAGCTTGCTGACGACGTTGCTGCCGACAGCCGCGTCTTATTGAAGGGCGTTGATAGGTGTCGGAGGTCGAACCCGAGACCGTCGTCGGTCACTTTCAAAGGTACGTGAAGCGTACGCGGTGACACGGATCACGCGGAAGTGTCAAATCTCACTTCCGGTCGCGCGACAGGCGACGCCTTGCGTCGACGCCGCGATCTGCTAGCGCGATTGTTTTCTTTTCATATCCGCGATGACTTCGCGGATATGACGTTGAGGTTGACTCGAGAAGGGGCAGAGGTCGGGTGGGTCGGAGGCTTTGAGAATAATGAAAAGTTACGTTTACTTCCGGTAGTGATAAGGATAGGAATCATCTTGTATTTAGTTATAATAAAGCATTTGTTCGTCCAGGTAAGTACACAAAGAGAGTATTATTACAACAGATTGATAATTTTCTCAAATGATAATATTTCAGTCCTCTGAGTCACAATTTTTAAGAAAAGTGCTCGTGTATTATAAGTACATAAAGCACATACCCTGTGTATATAACCACTTAAAAAAATGACGCGTCGTAAAACCCAACAACTGGCGTGTTCTTGGATCTGTCTCTCGAGGGCATGCCATCGGCGCTGGTAATTCACTTTTCAAACAATCACTTCCAAATTGCCAACCAACAGTTTGTACAAATCGCTATCGTGGCGTCCCACTATCGATCGATATCGATCTGATCGGTACCCCGCCAACGCACCTCGCTTTCACATTGCAACTGCTCTCGGCATCGAAGTTAGATGATTGGCAACGCGCCCCGAGAAGGCGCTGGACAGACGCACACCTGTGGCCAACGCGTGGAGGCGATCATCCGTCCGGCTACGGGCGTATTCGTCCCTGGCGGGGATCGAACACGGACCGGGCCGCCGCGGCAAGGCTGCGAGTGGGACGAGGTAGCTGTTGGTTGGGGCACCACATGATTTGAACCGACGATGGTTGGAAAGTAACGCCTCGAGCACGCTCATGAAGGATGAAACAGATAAAATAAGGAGATGGCGAAGTCTTGTCGGGTGCCAAGCGAAGTCGTCGCGACCTCAGCGCATTCCATAACTGGAGAGTTAACTCCATTCCAGCAAAAAGTCGGATTCCCTCTCGCGGCTCGATTTGGGGCGGCCACACTTGATTCAAGGCAGCGACGCCCCGTGGGGAGCATGCTTGGTTTTCGGCGCACAACTATTGATGTAATTGCTCGGCAATGTTTCTCTACGGATTCCGCAATGTCTATAATACGAGATCATTTGGGCGAGAACTTGTTATACCGCGCTCCTTTGGGACTGGGCTAGAAAGAAGAGAGATTTGCAGCGTCGCTGGACGTAGCTGGTCGGCAAGGTGAATCAAGATACCGATCCCTGAGTGTGCCCCGCGCGCAATTACACAATGCTCATAGATAAGGCAGTATGTAGCACGTCTTCGTCCGCGGCGTGGCGTGGCCTGCAATTCCTTGAACGCGTAAGTCGGGCTGATTCATTGCCGAGCGGCGACGGTGCAACTTCTTCAGGCGTTGGAAATTTGTCCCGCCGATGAAAAAGTGAATCAAACGCTCCAAACACGTCAACTGGGTGATGTCTTTATTTAAACGCTGAGTTTACATTTTTTTAGAGCAAAACGTTACACCAATCAGTGTTCATGGCGCATGGCAAGTCATGAAGTGTGTTTTAAATCCATGGTGCACCCTGCGTAATGCGCAGTGGCGTCACTACCAGGGGCGGAACTAGGCGCCCGCAGGGCCCGCGGCCGCGGGCGGGCCCAGGCCCGTCCACTTCCGTTGGGGGCCCGTCGGCCGAACTTAAATCAGAAACTCGTGAACTTTTTTATGCAAGACTTTTAGTGTTATGTTTCCTTGTTTCCCACTTCAGTGCAAATATACAATGTGTGAGACAGACTGACCAAGTACGCGGGGGGCCCCGTATCAGGCCTCATCGAATTTCGTACCCTGAGGACCCCTCTTGATATAGATAGTGCAGGGTAAAAAATAAAAGAAGAAATAACAAAGCTATAAAGAAAAACATCGTGAATACTTATCATTAGAATGTACCCATGTAAGCAGTTATAAAAGACAGGACCCTTTAGTGATTTACGTTTTGAAAGTATCGTATGCTGTGATCTGAATCAAAATTTCCAGGCAAGGGTCTAGCCTGCTGATTGCAAAATGAAAATAATAGAGCTGCTTTTCCAAATCTATCGCATTTTGAAATAGATTAAAACGCATAGATTCACTCGAAAAAATAACCATGATTCAAAATTTTCTCGGTGGCTCCAAACCCTGTTGTCTTGAGGGGGGGGGGGGGGGGGGGGGGCCTTCTCAGCCAGATCTGCGGGCGGGCCCGTGAATCGTGGTTCCGCCCCTGGTCACTACCTCCCGGGAAGACCTGACAGGGTCCGGGGGCTCCGGGCTCTGAGCTCCCAAGATAATATTGACACATTGTATTTTAAGGAATCAGCAAATTTGGCATCATAATTCCGCTACATGCACACAGATGTTCGGTTCTGAGAAAAGGGGTTTGTCGTCTATACTGCACAGAAGCGTCGGACGGCGGTGCAGATTGTTGATGGTTGAGGATTTAGGCCTTGGGAGGACAGGAGACGCGTCGTGTATTCTCCAATGCTAATGTTTTCATTGCAACATCAAACGACACTCATGACAGCTGGAGTGCGCTATTTGCATATTAAGAGGGATTCGAATGTCGAGTTGTTAATGTAAGCAATAAATTGTCTTCTATAATTAACTGTCTTTAGCAATGTACACCTGGCTCGTTGGTCTAGTGGTATGATTCTCGCTTTGGGTGCGAGAGGCCCCGGGTTCGAATCCCGGACGAGCCCGACTTTTCAGCAATTTGATCAAAATTTTAGTTTTCAAATTTTCAATTGTATTGAGAGGTGACCACCAAATTCTTGCAGTGTAAGCCATAACGATCCACCTTTATTCTTTTATCGCGTTGTAGGAAAAAGATTTAACCCCCCCCCCCTCAACTTACTTAGCGACGTGTTGATTGAATTGTTGGTGTCAGCAAACAAAATGTTCAAATAATTACCTGTCAAAAGCAATTAACACCTGGCTCGTTGGTCTAGTGGTATGATTCTCGCTTTGGGTGCGAGAGGCCCCGGGTTCGAATCCCGGACGAGCCCAACTTTTGGCAAATTTGATCAGAAGTCCAAATGTTGTTTTCCGAGATAGTGGGTGACCAAAATCTTGCAATTTATTCATTGAAATGGTCTGGCAGCTAAAGCCAGAACTCGTGGAATCGATCATAACTTTGTTTTGGGATCACATACTTTTACTAATTGCTGCAGCGTCACTGCATTCGCGAAATAATGCATTATTTGACCAGCGTTTTGGTTGTTAAAGCTTAACTTGTCATGTTAGCTATAATAATATTAAATAACTAGCTGTCAAGTCAGATTGTCAACTGGCTCGTTGGTCTAGTGGTATGATTCTCGCTTTGGGTGCGAGAGGCCCCGGGTTCGAATCCCGGACGAGCCCAACTTTTGGGCGATTTGACCATGTCTAAATTTTTTTCCCCCCGAGATTGTCGGTGAAGAATCTTGCAGTTTAAGCCAGGATCAGCTATCATCTCCGTTTTAGGGAATAAGTCAAGCAAAATGACCTGGACTGTCCCAGCAGTTTTAACTCCCTGATCGGTCATATTTTGATGACTACTGCAATCTTAGCTAAGCTGACACTTCCATTTGTCCAGTCAGGTGTTCCAAAAAAAGTTTTAAATATTTAGGTGTTAAGCAACGTCAACACCTGGCTAGTTGGTCTAGTGGTATGATTCTCGCTTTGGGTGCGAGAGGCCCCGGGTTCGAATCCCGGACGAGCCCGACTTTTGGGCAATTTGATGGAAGATTAAGTTTTTTTAAATTTTTAATTGTGATTAGAGGTGACCACCAAATCCGTGCAGTTCGAGCCATAACGTTTCACCTTTATTCCTTCATCGCTTTGTCGTATGGATTATATGTTTTACCCTCTCGCTTTCTCATCGAAGCAACGCCACATATACCAACACGTGTTGATGATATTGTTGGTGTCAGCAAACAAAATGTTTAAATAATGTCTATTGCAATTATCACCTGGCTCGTTGGTCTAGTGGTATGATTCTCGCTTAGGGTGCGAGAGGCCCCGGGTTCGAATCCCGGACGTGCCCTGTTTTACAATTTTTATGAAAAAAATTAACTAAAATGCTTGTCTTGTATAAATTATGGTCTTGAAATCATGAAAACCAGACATTTTGAAGAGTTTTACCGCTCTGCTCTCAAATGCAAGGTGATGCAAGGCATCAGCTTTTCTCAAAATAACCATCGAAACTGAATTTACTGTAAACTACCAATTCCACCGCCGGCCCAAACCCAGACCTTCAACTCCTCATTACCAACACAGACACGCCGCAGCTTCCAGCAAGCCGTGTCCAGCATCCAAGCCGTCACTCTGCACTAATGGCCGCCATTAGCGACTTGTCCAGCACGCACGCGCGCACACTGCACTTATTTGCATCTGCTTATAGCGCAACGCGTGCAGTCACAACGCATCACGAACGCACGTGATCGTGATTGGTGCACGTGTGTGGTCCAAGCACACGACACACGACGCGATGACGTCATCTCCCTGTGCTTGGCAACTGTCATTTGCATCGCGTGGAGTCGGCGTGCGCGCGCACAGTGCCTGTTTTGGCGCGCTCAAGAACGCCGTGCCGATTCGGAGTCGAGAAGGCTGCGCGTTGCGTCATCGGACGTCCCTGGCTGCGCTGGCGCTCCGGCTGCTACTTAAACCATAGCACTAACAACGTGTTATCTTCCAGGCTACAAGCAAAGCTTATCGTGTTTGCTATGTTCCGAAGAAATGGGTAAAGGCCGCGTTGTCGATAAAATACCGTGCTGGACATGGATGACACCGAGTAAAACAGGGGCGCGTGATTCGCATTGTCCTTCCGAGCAATGAGTTCGTGGAGAGCACACATTGCGTTGGCTCCCGGAGGTCACGAGTCGCGGAGACCCAAAAGTTCAAGACTTAATAGTGCGAGATGAAAAATGCTTTCAGCCAATGGCGTTGCGAAATACAACCTTTTGCAAGCACATATGAGAAGAGGTTGAACACAATTGAACCCGTTGTCCCTCCGATGTCATGAGATATCTTTGACGTGGACCCCATGGCCTCCAGTGCGTCGATCTCGTCGCTTATCCGCGCGTTCAAACAGCTGGCGGCGCACCAAAACAAACAACCGCCTCTCGGATCGCTCGACTCGCTGCCATGCAGGCCCCAGGCGATGCCGTCATCGCCAGTCACGTCGACGTTGACGTGACGGTCGGTACGTCGAGGCGTTTCGCAGGGACTACTGACTCACGGCTGCGTGATACTTTCGAGGAAACCCGATCGCCGCCGTTGTCACTGGCGTGGAAACCACGGAAAACACGGTGGAAAACTATCCGTGAGCGCAGAGAAACGTCACGAGAAGGCAATGCCAGGGCCACCCAGACCGAAAGGAGTGATCAAGCTACACAACACGCTTGTTTTGCTTTGATATCTTGAACTGACAACGCCATGCAGTTGGCAACCAAACCCAAAGAAAGATATTTCAAGTGTATCAGCCTTCGGTTACCTAAAAGGCAGGACCACGATCATGCGGCAAACAAGCTGGCAGTCGATTTTGAGAAGTCCAGAACTCTCTCTCTCTCTCTCTCTCTCTCTCTCTCTCTCTCTCTCTCTCTCTCTCTCTCTCTCTCTCTCTCTCTCTCTCTCTCTCTCTCTCTCTCTCTCTCTCTCTCTCTCTCTCTCTCTCTCTCTCTCTCTCTCTCCAATATTAAAGAATATCTCCCTTGTGCCACGGCCAGCAGACACAAATGTTCCAATAAGCCTTGACACCTCCACACGTTTTTTTTGTCCAGCGCAGCGCCTCTTTGAGATTCCTCCGACGGCGGCGACTGGAGCTAGGTGCGGTCATCGCCTTGGCAACCATCGCCTAGCAACCATCGCCTAGCAACCTGCTCGTTACGTCGATGCGTAGTTGCCTCATGTGTGCGCGCTGCGGTCGGTCGCACGCGGGGACGACCGACGCCTGCCGACGCCGTGATCACGTCGGACGTCGCGGCGTCGTGACGTGGGCAGATGGCGCGAGGCGGCTATGACCAGGGGTGGAGGATACGTCGACCCTGGATGGACCAAATTCGTAGCGACCTTCCGCGCACTATGTTGCGGTGGCGACTGCTGGAGCTGGGGCCACTAACAGGTGTATTTTTTGGCCGGGCACTCAATTACCTAACTTGTTTGCCAAAAGCGGTAATGGCTGGGTTACCTCGGATGGACCTCGAGTTGGCACTTAGATGGAGTTAACGGCCTGTCTCCTTGACAGCGGCATGCGGTTCTCAAGAAACTATCGACAGCGGCAATGCCAAAACCCGCGGGATCTGAGAGTCCAGAAAACCATGCAGCCTTTGAGCCCTCCACAAGGCACCACAAAGCCCCAACTTCCTGGTCTCATGAGAGCAAGAGCAAGTCCATGTGCCAACATTCCTCGACAAGTGGACCACGGTTTGTTTACGTTAGCAACGCAACGCAACACTAACTCTCACTTTCGTCTCTTCGTGCGCCATTCTGCACGCCGCGGCATGGGTCACGACAAAGTCGACCCATTCCGCCATCGCTCTCACCTGGATCGTTGTGACAAGCGCCGGTGACAGCTAACAGGTGCTCGCGTTGGGTGTGTAATCCTCAGAGCGCTGACTGGCCGTCCACACTCACTGGTGATGATGATGATGATGATGATGCGATCGAGGTGCACTTGTTGCGCGGTCAGAGGTAGCCGTTAGACTGGCGGTCGGAGGCTGGGCGCGAGCTGGACTCGCGATCGCGCGCTAAGAGGCGGGGCACACGTGGGGGAACACGTGACCCTCACGACGCCCACGGCGGCAGAAGGTCGGCCAGGGACTGCCGCGGGCGACGACGATGGGGCGTGTAAGGCGTTGGTTTAGGACGTTCGGGGGAGACTCACGACTATAACGACATGGGACCGAGACTTATTATTGCACACTGGATTTGTTTGTGTGAGGATTTTATCGATGATCGCATCATTTTGACCAGTTTTTTCATCAAATTGCAACGTTTCTAAGTCTCATGTCTGCTTGTCCTATCTTATTAGCACTAATTTTGAAAAATATTTCAAACTGGGTTTGAAGACTATAAACAACGTTTAACTGATAATCAGTCAGACTTTATTTAGCATTCCACAACCAGTTACAATAGTTTTTTCATCAAAATGCAACGTCTTTTTTTGCAAACGGAACTGCCTACTGCTTTTCGGAATTCATTCGCCTGATACAATCAGTACACACAAATTGAATCGTGTGCTGGAATTCGTGAACCAGCGAGCACTTTTCCGAGACATTCGATTGTGTATGCGACTCGGGTGCACCGCGCAAGATGCTCGTAATTAAGCTCCCTATTGTGCGGCCGGAATGCGTCGAGTCGCACTGAGCGCTACGAAACGCAACCCAAACTGAGAAACGTCCGCTGCGATTGCTTCGAATCCGCTCGTGATCTTTGCAGCGGCATTCCTCGGCCGTATCCTTGGCGCGCCTGCTGGGTATGCAATCCACGTAGCCGCCGTGCAATGCCGGGTGCAGAGCGCCCAGGCTTTCGGAGGCAACACAAAATGTCAGCACTTAGCGAGGAAGTCAAGGTAGGTACTACATCTTGACATGTACGCATGTGTGTATACAGTCTGGATGACGATTATGGAACTTTACACATGTCAATTTCTAAGGATAACAATCGGTATCAAAGGCCATTTCAATGTTTTTCGGTAAAGAAAACCAGCGTTATCGCAAACGAGAAATGTACATATATAATCACCTCCCTGGACTACAATAAAATTAACCTAGTTTGGGTTTGTGACATGATTTTCAGCCAAGGTTTACCTATCCCTACAGTAAATTGGATCCGTTTTCAGAGCTGTTGGTTTCTCATCGGCAGCATGCATAATTAATCCACCTGAGAGAGCAGGCTTGCAATCAGCGTCTGTCTGCGGTCGTTAGACTCGACGCCGACCGACGACCCCTATAGCGACGCCGACGTCGGGTGAACGCATGCGGTGATGCGGACACGGCAGTCAGGCGTCGGAGCGAGACCGCAAGGTAAACAGAGTCAACCCTTCGAGCGCTAATTTGTATAGGTATCCATACAATATAACAAGTTCGTGTTGGAGCTTGGAGAATTTCTCCAATATCCTACAGCTCTGGTCTCTTTGTTCAGTTCCGACTTAAGTCGTTGACTTGTATTTTGTAATAGAACAACCTACTCAAAATTACTTAGGTATAGTACTTTGCTGCACTGCAGGGTTTCAATTCAGAGAGAGAGAGAGAGAGAGAGAGCACCTCAGATCAGCCAGGTTGAACAGTTTGTTGATCAAGACTATAGCTGCACCTGTGCCGTATCTGATCGAATGCAATGCTAAAACTTCTGCGTTCACCGTCGATATTCCAAGCATACTCAGCGAATTCCTTCCAACAGTCGCAACAAGTCCGCATAACAGAGTGGTTTTCTCCAGAAAAGGTGGAACCAGGAACGAGCGGCATCTCGGTTGCGGAGGAATCCATTGGTTTCTAATCATACGCTATAAGGCAGTGTCCCATGCGCGTGTCAGCCAAAGCTCGCTTATCTAATTCAGTCTTAGGTAAGGTGACATTATCGAGGAATTCGAGGGTTCATGCGCCGGGCCAGCGATAACACAAAGGAATCTGGATCAGATTTGGTGTTTGCGCTGATATCATCAATCATCAGCCGTCCACGACACTGCGACGGGAACACGCCAAAATACTAGCTTGAATATCGCCTTGGATCGGAGTTGGAAAGAGAACGATGTGTTTATTCAGCGGCCAGAGAAGGTATGAGGACGTTTGCAATGAAATATCACGGGGAGCCAAACAAAAACGCATTATTGTGGGCTAGCTAGACTTTATTGAGCATCGAAAGAAATACAAAACTGCGTGTCTGGCGTACGAAGTTGAAACTTGCAAACACACACGACATGACGACGACGACGACGCCAGCACTGACAAGAAACCACAATGACACGCGAGAAGAAATGGCACAACAGCGCGGAATAAAACACAACCCAAGAGCAGAGGAAAAACGGGGACTCATATGGTGAGGCGGGGAAGGACAAACACAACACAAGGGTTGTTGGAATGGACAAAAGGCGCATGGACGAATGCTGATAAGATGTGAAAATAATCGGAATCTGCTAGGTCATGTAATCTGATGTCAAAATGGATTTTATGTTCCTGCAGTAATAAAGAAATAATGCATTCAGTCTCTGCTATAGCTTCCGCTATAGTTTGTCCCATAACTCCATCCCATAGGAAATTAGCAGTACATACCTAGACTTTCTATAGGCATCTGTATGAAAATGTAACAAACCAAATCCAGCAAGACAGACTTGCTTGCTTCCCTGACAACAAAGCCACATTAATGTTTTCAGGTAAGTTATAAACATTTGATCATAATACGTCGCTATTATGGAATGGATACATTCATGAAAAATGATTTCCAGCTATATATAGAGGACTGGTTTCTCCTGCATTTGAGGTAAATCAAGTATTTTCTTATATTGAAGAAATCAATTCCTTATCGATTAAGCAATGTCCATTTTAAAAAGAGGTTCTGCAATATTAAATCAACATTAAACCTTGAACTGCAATATTAATCAACATTAAAAAATAACTGTGGTAACGGCCATAGCACACAAAATGAACGAGTGTAAAGAAAAAGGAATGCTGGACCCATGACCACGAATTGACTTGCTGCGCACGCGCGCAAAGGCACTAGTTGCTCTTCTTCTTGCGCGATCCGGCGCCGCCGCGCGCAGCCTGCTTCCTGCGCGGCTGCGTCAGCCTGAACACCTTGATCCAGACGAGCAGCAGGAGGACGGCGTTGACGAGGTAGGTGCCCAGACAGACCACGCACAGGTCGTGCAACACGAAGAACAGGATGTAGGCGAGGTAGACGGAGGCGACGTTGGAGACTGCGGCCAGACACAGCTGCACTTTGCTGACCAACGGGCTGCTGGCCAGCGCTGAACGGGCAAAGGGCACACGTTAGGGAGGCGACGTTGGAGACTGCGCCCAGACACAGCTGCACTTTGCTGACCAACGGGCTGCTGGCCAGCGCTGAACGGGCAAAGGGCACACGTTAGGTAGGCGACGGTGACGTTGGTTGGGCCGGGGCGTCGAAGTCACTTTGCAAGTAACAAGTGAGGCGGGGACCAAGGGTTGCGGTGGTTGTCTCAAATAGTCTCAACGGGATGCCCTGGTGGTGACCCGAGGGCGGTCTGTTACTGCATGCAATGTTCGTCTGACATGTGATATACTCCCCTGAACTTCTAAATAACTAGGCAGCAGAAATGGTCTAAATCCGCGGGGCATTAGCAGCTGTTAGTGTAACATTCGCTTCTTCGACTGATGTGCGTCGCTACCGCTCTCCAGTTTTCAGCCACGGCGAGTTTTCAGAAAGTGCAAAAGAATACAGCTGAGTGTGGCCATCTCTCTAATGAGCAGAGACCGAGGTTAGTGCCAGATTTTAGCGCGTGTATATCGTACAAAATTCAAATCAACATCGGTGAGTCCACAAGAAGCTGAAAAAAATATATTCAGACTAGAATTCGCATAGTTTGAATCTTTTAGCTTTACTGTCATGAATAATTTGAAAGCTAGCCGAGCTAGACACCGCGACAACTTACTGAGCACTGCGGCGAGGGTGTAGAATCCGATGCCCGACAGTCCGTTGGGCACGTTCAGGACGTGGTCGTGACCCAGCAGTTTGCCCACGACGCCGAACCCCCTGCCGTATCTGCAACAAGCGAAGACGGCGTCGTCTCAATTCCTTGGTCAGCTCCCCATAGAGGAAATGAGAATAGCAGGAACCGCATAGATATTGGGATTGACGGGAAAAAAAACTAGAGGGACCGAGCAAAATTAATAAACGCAATAAACAGTAGGTAGATTCAAAGGAAATTTATGACCAACGATATAGTATACCCTGTAATCTGTATACACGGCTCCATAAGGGATCTCTCGCGTTTCAAGCCATTCTTGGTTCGTTGGCACGCTTCACGGAATAAGAACGCCTAATATTATTGACATGGAAGACGTTCAAGTTAGCCGAATTACCCGGGAATAAACCAATAAAGCACGCCAGCTTCTGTTGCTCGTTATTTGTTCCAGCCCCCTGTGTACAACCAGCGGCGAACCCAGCAACGGCATGACTTGCAATTGCGAAGACACTGGCCCCTAATCGCTTCCAGCGCGCGCATTTGTTGAAACAAGCAACGAAAGACCGCACGCAACTTTATTTTACATAATTCTTTTTATACTGTGAGAGGTTTTGTCAGAAGATGAACAATGCATGCAATTTCGTTATAGCACTGCGAACAAATACGTATTCGTATTGTGGTATAGGTCGTACAACGAAAACTTGTGTGCAAATATACTAATCGACAACAACAATATCACTGAGTTTGATAATATTATGATGTTCTAAACCTTCCGGAATATTCTAAAATGTATTTAAATGTGATCGACCTTGGCGAATTCCATTTATAGAGCTCATAGTGGTACTGTCTTCAAAGAAACTCATAATATCGGGAGAAGCATTCCAAGACTTGTTATGCGTTTTCTCATCATTGTTCTCTCGGGACCAGTAAACTGTTTGCACAGGTATGGGGTTGTTCACCGGTTGCCAGCAAACAGGGGCGTAACTATCACCCGGCTGGACCGGGCAAAGCCCGGGGGCCTCCGACTCAGAGGGGCCTCGCAGAGGCCCCCTGAGTTTCGGAGAATTTTCTGAGTTACTACCGTTCTCATGATTTGGTATTTTCAAATTTCGTAAAAATTGAAATGGTACATTTTTTACATGGAAAAGATTTCTTCTGGTTAGTATTCTTTGGCTTTGGGTATTAGCGAGAGGGGGTTAGCCGGCTGTGGTGAGTTTCGGTACATGAACTCGTTACTAGGAACGCAACATTGCCAGAAACCTATTTTGATTCAAATGTTGAATATATACCGCTGACTTCAACTGAAAAAAGCACATTGTCAAAGACTGCCCAGTATTCCCAAAAATTTAGCGCCATGAAACAGAAAGTAAACAAAGGCAATCAGTTAGCTGATTGCGATCGGCGTGTGCGGGTGTGTGCGCGTACCTAAGTCTCCTATAATGGCGATTTTTTAGTGGATTTGCCGTGATTTGCCTATGCGCTGATTGATTTGCCGATTAGTAACTTAGTAATTGATATGCCGTGTGCGCTTGTGCGATTAGCTCCAACAAACGTGTATTCTTAAGCGGGTCCCAGAAGAGGAAGAAAAGTCTCAAGGAGCTACAGACACTAGTAAACTAGTGAAAATTAGTTGGTGTAGGTGGTTTGGGTGGGTGGGTGGAGGGGGGGGGGGGGGGGGGTCATATTTTATTTTGCCCGAGGGCCTCCGATTTGAAGTTACGCCACTGCCAGCAAACCCCACGTTTGTGTGAACATTGTAAAATGCTAGCGCGAACCAAGTACCTAGTGATCGATCGACAACATGCACTGAATATATAAGCACGTTAACTTCGATAAGTACGACTTTGTTTTGGTATGTACTCACTCGGACATGAAGACCTTTGAGCAGCTGATGTGCTCGTCTATGTCACACATGGCAACGTAATCGGCGTCCTCTTCCTTCTTCGTCTCCACGTGATACGCGTATAAGGACAACGCCAACCCCGTCAGGCATGTCAGGAAGATGCCGACATTCAGCAAGCGCGTGTCTGCGACCTTAGCCATCTTCCTTTTGAGTATTACAGATCACAACAAAACGAAACAAACAAGATGCCGCGCACTCCTGAGTCCTGGTCCCCTAGCACCGCACGAGCCCGATGACGGTTATGCGAGTGGGATGGGAGCAAGCAAAATGAATCCCAATCCCCCCACTTCACCGTCAGCAGTCGACAAAGCTGCTTAGTTGTGCTGCCACCTAGCAGCTAGGATCGAAGTAATGCCGTGTGGATGGCTCACTCGACTTACGTGGTAAAAATCCGCTAATCTTAATCAGATTAGCAGTTAAGTGGTAATTTAATAAACAATTGAGTGATATCGTGATTATATTATACTTACATAATAAAAACAGTAAACATTCTATGTTAGTTTTTCTAGCGCGGTAATTGGATACGATATACATCTGCTCCTAGTAGAACGCAATTGAGTAGAATAAAAGTGTACAGCTTGGCATTTTGTTTCTAGTGTTAGCAGGGTAGAAAGGTGGACCGGATCGATAAAAGAATTCTCCAGAGTCAATTACATTATCTTGTCCACGAGCGAGGGGTGGGTTTTGAGGGGTGGTAAGTCGAATTGGGGACAAGTCGATAACGCCGCGTGCTGTTCGACCGCCCTGTAATAAACCCTTTTAGCTCTATCGGAATCGCCGTGATTATAGGAAACTGCCTCATTTGTAATTTGATTCTAAATCCGCTAATCGAGATAATAATTCCTTAAAAAACAACGGACTGATTACTTGAAAAGCAAGGGATAAATGATTGTTTTTGTTACGAAAATAATAGTTTGATACAAACGCTGTTAATCAGGGTGTTTAAAGCTAAATCTAGTTGTTTACTCGGGGCTCGCCAAAAGCAGTGATTAACAGCTTGTCAACAATGTAATTGCCTTTCGCGGGAATGAGAGATTGCAAAGGAATGCAGTATTGTACCTATTAAATCTGCTCTAATGCGGAAAAGTTATCCGAAACTCTTTTCAGATAATTGTTTACTATCATTTCACACTCAAATGTAATTTGGAATATTATCGGGCCCCATTAGCCTTGGCAAAGAGTAGCGCTGGCGATTCAAAACCCTCGCAACTTCCTTCGTACCCTGCCCGGCTAGCGGTATTCCGCGCCGCGCGGTTGGCATCACTGACTGTTTAGTTCGCTCGCTCGCTGGTTGTGTGTTGTGTGCGCTCGCAGCTAGCATCGCGTCGGCCGAGTTCGCCTGTCACTTGTCTCGACCTGTGCAGCCGACGCCGACGGCACCCATTAGTGCACGCGAATTACCGGCGACATCTCGACGCCGCGAATGCCGTGTGCGTGTGCATCTCACCGTGGGGCCGCCGTCGACGCCAGTCCGCCGCGGCCCGAGTGAGGACCGACCTGGGACCCCAACGACGCGGCCATTTTAGCTAGCGATGCGGCAACCGTGTGCATTATCAAGCTGGTGTTCTCTTGGCCCGTCGGCCAGGTGTGTCCTGTCGTCGTGCTGCTGCTCTCGCTCTAGAGTTCTCTCCTTGACGTCGCCGTCGACGTCGAACGCCGTCGTGCGTGTGTGATGTGCCGTGGATATTAGTGAGTGCCTGCGTGTGTGAGTGTGTGTGATCTAGTGCTCCGTTGTGTCACCGTGGTCTTCTTCGCCCCGTGAGTGTGTTTTGGTTCACCGTCGTGGCGATCCGCGGAGAGCATGAGGTAGGAGGAGGACGAGGTGCGTGCCGTGGCGACTATGGAGGGTAGCGACTCGAAGCAACGCAAGCAAAGGAATCGCCGACGCGAACGGGCGCAGCGGATGAGGGAGTCCAACACCGGCGGCGGCACCAAGGATGGCGATAGCGCCGAGGACGACGACGTGCTCGGCATTCGCGAGAAACCGCAACGGCCCAACAGGAGAAAAAAGTCAAAAGAGCTCACTGCCGCCGCGGCAGCAGCAGCCGCTGCTTGCGAGGAGGACATAATCGACGGATTCGCCATTCTGGCTTTCCGAACGTACGAGGAACTGGAGGTGAGTTCACTCTCGCTCTCTGTCTCTCTAACTCTCTCTCTCTCTGTTTTCTCAGCCTTTTGTGTATCTTCCCATTTGACACCGACGCGATCCAGCTGACTGTGACAGATCGGGGACGAAAGTGACACATGTCAAACGTGACAGTCGGCGTCGCGAGGGTTACGCACATGCAATCGCTCGTCCGTCCGTCGCATAGTAGTCGCACAATCTTGGTCAGCTGGCGCGGGAGGCCGGGGTTCGATCCGTGCCGAGCTCCCGGCCGTTCGACCGTCTCGAGCCGGCAAACCTGTTTCCTTTGTTCGCCCGATCGGCGACCGTGCTGGCTCGGCGACGCCTGTCAAACCGACGCTGCCCCACGGCCGAAACCGAGCCGAGGGTCTGCCACCTATTTGTGAATGGGTGGATCTCTCACATGGTCGGCTGTGACGGTCGTCGCCGGTTTCCCAGACGTCGACGCCGCGAGCCGTCGCTGCCGGCCACGACGCGGTCCGCGAATTCCTTTTAATCAGGGGGTGAGCGCGGGGTCCTATCGAATCGCACGGTTCCCGTCGAGATAGCCGGCATTTCCGTTCGCACGCGAGTAGCCGGGTTGCGGCTCTCGCTCAGTGTCGGACTGGCTGGTGCTGGGCCGAGAGTCGCCGGCGATCGGGACAATGACCTCCTCGTCTTCGAGGACACTCGTCCACTGCCGCCGTCCGCCGCGGCGGTGGAGGAAGGAGTTCCCTGCCTGCCTCCTGCTCGGGCTGCCGCTTTGCTTGCATGGTGATGGTTATGATGATGATGATGATGATGATGATGATGATGATGCTGATGATGCTGCTGCCTTGCTCGATGCTGCTACATTGCCGAAACTCATCGCTGGGCTGGTAAACAGGAGCACAATCGCAGGCTTTGCTATCGCCACACGCAATGCTAGTGAGCACATGCTTATCTTTCACACGCCAGGTTGATGCGTAGCACGGAAGAGATTCTATTTGTTCAGCCAGAGTTGGCTCATGTGATGTCTCGGTGCCAAAACAGTGGACTCTGGATGTGTTCGAGTCAGACGAATCGTTCGTCCGCGGTGAAACTGCTAGAGAAAAGATGACCGGCCAAGAAATCTGGAACCTGTCTTCACTTTTTTTTTGCATTCGCGTGTGTCATCGGGGAATTTGCAGCAGCCGTGCTCAAAGCAAAAGATTGCCAAATCTCACGTGGAATGCATGTTTTCTATAGGTATTGCAAATTCCCTCCGAGTCTCCTCTCTCCTACCGTAAAACTATAGCTAGATCGTCGCAAGTTCCAAAGTCACGCTCGCTACATTCAAGAACTGTAATCTTCAATTCTTCTAGCAGCTAAAGTGCAGGAGGAAAGGCAGTTGATCCTAACCGCTATCGCTTGCTAAAACGAAATCGAATCACTACCTTCCTTCCGTCTTGCGATGGTTCGCTCATCAACGCCACCCGCGCCATCCCGTGGTTTTCGTGCAGCACTAGAAGTTAGAGTCCCGAACAACGGACGTGCCTAACCAGCGCCTCCCTGCCGCGGTCCTGTCTTCGAAGCCCGCTCGACGCCGCGAGGCAAACACTGACCGTGGGTGGTCCGACGGTCACGTTGGCACCGCGTTGTTGTCTGCCTGCATGACGAGAGCGTTGTTTCGGAGCAGGGTGTAGCCGAGTCTTGGCGAGCTGAGGTGGGCGATTCACTAGCTCTGTGGGTCAAGTGTCGCAATCACCATTCAAAGCAATTCTGGGGCATACGCTATGAGACATAGAATCACGATAACAGTCGGTTATTATGACGTGCTATGCACTGCATGCATGAAAAAATCCTAGCTCAGACCTAGTTGTTCTTATATTGCATTCACGACACGGAGAGTTGCTTCGAAGGCTTCAGAAATATCATATATATGGAGGGTTGTTTGTAGCTATAAGATTTATTAGCCCCCGAAGTTAAGGTAGGTATTCGCAGGAAAGCTGAAACCGAAATTATACTCAAGTGTTAATGAAGAAATGAAAATGACATGTGTGAAGCACGTGGGTATGCATGTGACGTTTGCCATGACGGAATCGTATCGGCCAGCTGGCCAGATCATTTGCTACCCTCCTCACAATTATCCTATCGCTGAACTACCTTGCTGGCAATGTGCTTCGCATGGTCGTTCGAGCTGAAGGGTGGACCTAGTGCGAGCTAGTTGGAAGTTCGCGGCACCGAGTGTACCGCCGGTGGTCGGTGCCGTGGCGAGGAGCGGGGGAGCGGGCGTCGGGACGGAGGGGTGGTCGCTGATCAATAGTACAGGGTGCTCGTCGAGAGGGTGGCTCGTCCGAACTCCGAACGCCGAAGGAACGCTATAGGGTCGCTCGCGCCGCGCACGTGGGAGCCGTCGCCATCGCCTTCTTCCGAGAAACTCTTTGCAAAGTGTTCACGGGCGATCCAGGCTTGCCGATGGTTGATTCCGTGTACTCTCAGAGCGTCTTGGAACAACCCCTTCAAGATGGCGAGCTGCTGTAAATATTCCCAGCCCAGCTCATGGAGGTGGAGTTGCGTATCACCCTCTGCAAAACTCCCCAAACCCAAAAGAGTGTAGTTAAATGTCAGAACACGCATACCATTCGCGATCAAATAAATGCGAGTGGATGAAAACCATGTAATAATCTGTTGTTGTATTACTGTAATAACATTAGGGACAATAAAAATATACTAATGAAATTGGATAGCACTGTATATATGCCAGTGTGTTGCCGACGGCTCCACTGTGTAGAGCATATAAATCTGTGGATAACGCGCGGTTATTAATTCCTAGGAGCTTGCGATTCGGTAAGCGAGGATTCGAGTTAACCCCGGCCGGGGTTTAAGGCCATAGTCTGTTGTTTCACGCTGCGCTGCGTCGACGCACGCTATTGGCTGTCGCCATGGTGATACCAGCGGGGTTTTAGCGGCGATTAACGGAGAGCCCAGCTTGGTGTCTTTCGGCAAAGCACTGGGCATAAAGTAAGGATGTATTATCTAGTTTTAGGCCTTTGGCTATAACTCGCAACTGAACGCGAACTCTCGCTTACTCAATGTTTACACTCGAATACGACACCGCCAATGCAGCACCGCCTTACAGAATAGCAGGCATTCGGCTAACTATTCATTGTCCTACTCACGCCAATTTGACTTTGATAACCATGCTTTATTGAGTTAATCCCATCGTAACGAGGATGCCATGGAATCAATTGAATCTACCGCAACGGCAAAGCCACTTCCAACCAATCCGGGCGCTGACTGACATTTAAAGTTTAAATGGCACTAAATCGGGCGAGTCCGCTATGATGCATGTAGATTGTAGTACCTACCTATATCATGTCTTCGCGTAGTCACCGCATGTCGCCGGCCTGCGGCTGAAGGCGTCGCGGTGCGGTCCATGCCCGGCCACGTCTTGGCAATCACCAGACGTCGTCGAGTCGCCAAGGTAAACAAACCGGGGCCGGGCACGTGACCCGCTCAGGGCCGCCTGCATCTAGCGGCGACTGCAGTCGCATCGGCCAGTCGATGCACTCTCGCCGCCTCGCCGCTGCATTCGTTGCCTGCTGCACCGCGAACGGGAGGGTTATTGGCCGATGGCTGGATGGCTGGGGGTTGAGGCTGCGGACGGGATGCGATCCCGGTGCTCTGCGTGCCGGTTGGGGGCTGGACTCCGCGTCGGGAGCAAGGCTGGAGGCTGTGACGGACGGCCGGAGCAGGAAAGGTTTTGAGACGATGGACTTTAAATGCATAAATCAGATACAGATTATGTCATACGATTATGTCAATGGGATAGTGATATGTTGTGAATGTAAGTATGTGTGTGTTTAGTATGGTCCCAAAGATAGGATAGTAGGAGTAGTGTGGGGGGGGGGGGACATATTTTTACATACGGCCTTTAGTCTTACCCGCTTACCTGTATTTACGGTTAAATACTTGCCGCATTATGTTTGGTAATGCGATATTATACAGTTTGTCACAATAAAGATTACGCTTAAACCGTTTAAAAAACTTATCAGATATGTATATACAATATACATAAGCTACATGCCATTGCTGTCATAAGTAGGTGAGTGTGTGTGTTTGTGTAGGCTTTGAAAGTTTAATCCATGAGCAGGTTGACCTGTAAAAGTATGCTTATACACTTCATGCACAATGAAACGAGAACAAACAAACAATCAAAAACAAATAAACAAGTAAGCAAACACAAACAAACAAAATTGAACAAACATTTGAACAGAGATGAAATAATGTTCTGTTTGCAAGTCAAATGAAGTCTTCGACGAACTCAACCAACTCACCTCAACCCATTGTCGACATTTTGTGAAACACAAAATGGGCAAGTAAATCGAGGAAGCTGTCTGACGAAGCGTAGGTACTCACTTTTCACAAACACGAATAAAGACTTTTGTGCCATAAATATTATCTATTTAGTTCTCCGCTCCCTCCCTTGCTTCATTTACAACACTCTTATGAGTTATAACTCAGTTTTAGTTGCACAATTGCAGTGTTCCAAATTTTCCGTGAAATTATCACATTGTCAATTTTATCTTGAAGTAATTAAAATTGAATATAAATGCTGGCTTCCTGACAGAAATTTACATGTTACTAGTCCAGACACGAATTTGAATGTAAATTTGAAAAGCTTTCCTATCTGCATAATAGTATACCCAGTGTATGTGTATTATCGGAAGGCAGACTGTCCGCTTGGTAAAACATTCCAGCCAATATCTGCTAATTTGAATTAAATTGACGTAATAGCGCTAATTATCCTATACTTTGTTGCCAGTAAGTGGCAGACAAACAAAAATAATACATCCATAACTTAACTAACGTTGCATACCTAGACGTGGATACCGATACCGTGTCTAGTTTCACAACGACAGCTTGCTGCGGGACCAGGATTGTCTTGCTCTTATGCAGAGGTACAAAAACCTCACACGATCCCTTACATCATACGGTCACGGACTCCAATACCGGAGCGAACATCGACGCTGGGCGGAGTCGCTTCGAGGACATGTCCGAGGCTAGTTAACCATGCGCACCAATTTACCAATCAATTAAACCTCATTAATAAAACAACATGCTTACACGCAATTAACAAAATAAGCGATACATTATTAATACCAATGGCGAATGCATATCATCCGGCATTCCACATTCAGTTCAGTTTCAAATTGCCAATTTACAAGGGCTAACTTGTGTACGCGAACTACGACGTGCGTTTGCTAAGTTTCAACTTGCAGAACGAACTTGGTGCCACCGAACTTTTATGCCGTCGCCAATAACGGACCCTCGTGTTCAAACGCGACCCACAACACGGTAGCAGATTCATTGCCTCCCGATGTTTATTAGCATACGACGGCGTCGCCGTGCCCCCATCGGAGAGTGCCCCCTTAAGAACGGCGACCTGGCGAGTGCCGCGCGACGCCGCCGCCGTCGAGGGGATGCTGCCCTGCCGATGTAAACCGCGTGCTTTGTTCCCCCCGGTCGCATAATCAATACCCCTGCCCGCGCGTCCCACCAACTTCTTCCGGGAGGCCGGGGTTACAGCTGACAGCTGACTCGGCGCGCGCTCTCGAGCCGAAGAACCGCGGGAGTCTTGTCCGTCCTCCAATGATGGGCCGCCATTGCACAGGGGGCTCCCCTGAAGGGCTTCGGCTTCGTAGGGCTTTCCGCTAGACCGACCCACAGGCGGCGAGAAATCCTTCTTGAAAGCCACAGTGTAGAAACTCTGAACGGGGGCGTCGGTATGCGTGAATCGCTGCACGGTAAACGCATCACCACAGGATGCTGATTATGAATGTGATAATCATATAATCAAACCGACGCACGCTGCATCGATTTCCTCCAAACCCCAAACGGCCAACAAGAACGATAATGACAAAATGAAATCAAGCTCGTCTCCAACTAACTGTGTCACTCAGAACGCCTTCCTCCGGGACCAATCTCGCATGATTTTATGAACGCACTTGAGTAGATTTCGTCTTCCTCGCACTCTGGGCGTCGTTGTCACATGGAGCGTTGGAGCGCGTTTAGACTCGGGGCAGCGTCAGCGACACAGGGAACGGCGTCGCCGTCGAATGGACGCCGTGCACGGATGTGGGCCACTCGGGAGAGGCGTCGTTGTGGAGGGCGATCGGCCAGCTGTCCGATGTCGACGCGGCTATTGATTAGCCCGTCGGTACAGCGTCTGTCAAAAGTGGTCGCTCGCCTCCTTGTAGGGGGTCAACGCGCTGGAATCGCTGGCAATAGAGCGTGCAGTCAGTCAGTCGACAACGGCGAGTAGGTGGCGATGGCGTCGACAGCTCCAAGAGGCTTATTGAGAGGCGATTCGACAGCTCGGTGAAGTCCCGGGGACTTGAAGGCTTTCGCCGATCAGAGTTAATAGATCTGTTGTTGAACGTTAAAGTCGGTTCATATACCTTTGCAGTTTTATATGGGAATTTCAATTAAGGAAAAGGGGGAGGGCTGCGGCACTGATTTGTAGAGTTCATTCACCATGGTTTTCACTGCATGTATACCAGATCTTATGCTGGGAGCTGTGTGAACTATGAATGATCTGAACCAATTGCCATGCCATGGATGAGTGCTATACTTAGGCATGTGTTCTGTTTCTATCGTTTGGGACCATTCAATTTTGGGAGTGAATTCCTCAACCATGTAATGCATATAAATTGAGAAAGCATGTAGGGTACCGCCATGCCAGGTCCGTGGGACCAAGTTTTAATACCGGGACCTGTACCCAAGACGGTGTTTCGACGTCGTCGCGGCGACCGACGGCGTCCTCGCTAGAGACGCGTGCGGGCCTCAAAGCCAGCGACCGTCGCATGCAGGCAAGGCAGGTCATGGTTGGCAATGGCACATGGCATAGTCTCCGGACAGGTGAGACGGCCCGTACCGCGCACATCGCCTGCTAGGGACCTGCACAGACCCCGCGGGCCAAGGTGACCCAGCGGCCCGCTCACATGCAGCAGCTCCTTTGTGTCGACGCGACCCTCCTTCACTCTCTGCAGCTCGGCTTCCTTCGCCGCCCATTGTCGTGGACCTCCCTTCGGCTCCCGGCGCGGTTCTGCCTCCGAGGGGCCCGTTCGCTCACGCTGCAGTCATCGGCAATCGCCGATCCCGCTGCACTCTGCAGCGACGATCTTATCTCGCGTGGCTTCCCACTTCCTCCATTCACGGCTCACTGATTCAAACGCCGTCAAATTTATAGCTTCGTAGGGAGGGACAAATACCCATGGCAGCGGATGCCGCAGGGTATGGTCACAATGACTTTTTGACTTTCCCTACCCATGGATTCCTCTCATTTCATCCTCTCAAGAACAGGCTCCCCAATTTCTTGGGTGGTCACCCATCCAACACCCGACTCAGGGTATAGCGTTGCTTAACTAGACTGCAGATCCGCTAGATTCCTGTTGCCCTTGAGCCGGGAGAAATATCGACATTCGTAGAGCCAGGTTCGATCCCGACCGGCAGGTCCCGGCCGCTGGCCATGTGTTTCGCGGGCGGGGTCTCGACCGGGCCGGCCGCGCTGGCGGACAGGGGCACTTGTCACTCGCTGGCAGCCCGCGGTCGCCATCGCACCGAAAACCGGCCCGCTTTTTGTCACTCGTGAAGCCGCGATCCTTTTGCACTCTTGCGACCGCTGAGGCCTGCACTCGACTCGGGTTACGTGTCTGTAGAGTCCTCTTGGGTTACAGGTGCAACTGGCCGAATTAGTACCTTAACATCAAAGTCAACAAAAGGCATTATATAGGATGCACCTCTGTGCAGTTGTAGGACTGTTCGAGCGGTCCAGCTGGCCCTACGCACTCACTGATTTTGTTCCATTAGCTCGTATAGGGGTATGCATGGTTTCTGTGACTGTGACCGACTATATGACTATTGTAGCGTAGTTCGTTGATTTTGCTCCATATAGCCTCGCGGTATACATAGAGTGAGATTGGGGCATAATGGCAGGGCTATGCAAACCTCCAGGACGGTTGCAGCTTTCAATGAACCTCAGTCACAGCTCGGCCTGTGGTGTCGCGGGCAAAGATGCAGTGGCGTACTGTCCAGGCTTGGCGATTACTTGAAGGGCGATGTCGAACAGAATGGATGTATTGGACATTACAAACCCCTGTTTTGGACATTGCAAACCCCGGTTTTGGACCCATGGAGTCTAAATGAAGCGAATTTTCAGTAGATTGAGGCCCCAACTTTGCGAATTTCCTCCCATGCAATGGAAATCACAACTATTATTGGAATCAGATACGATGAGCCCTTGCGTATACATTTAGTCGGTATTAAGTGTAAACTACACTCGCTGCGCTCGCGCGTCCGCCAAGGGAGCGATCCGAGCTCATGGTATTAGTATTAGTCGTACCAAACTTATGCCATGGACTCGGCTCGGGCCGCTTGTAGACAGCACGAGTGGAGAAACAACGAATCAGTGGAGATTACACTGGCGCGGCTCTCATCACAAGTGCGAGCAGGACGGCGCATGCGCGCGCCACGCGAGCGAGCGAGACCACGACAGAAGGGAGGGGGGATTAGCATATCGTGTCAACACCGGCGATGATAGGATGCCGTCGGAGTCAACACGGGTGACAGCTCGAGCGGCGGGGACGTGCACGTCGATATGCCGTCAATGTCGTCAGCCCGCTTCCCTTGTGTGCTTCGGGGTAAGGGGCGCCAATTCACCATGCGCCATATACCCGAGCGAAGTCGAGCAAGAATTTTGGCCAGATTAACGATGCCACGTTGTCCTGAATTCTAATTCACCAGTCGGTTGTCATATTTGCGTTGATTCTCGGTATGGCAAGTGACCGTTTCAGAAGGGAATGTGGAAGGAAGAAGCTCTGGGAATGACCGATGGACGACACTCCTGGAGCACAGGAGTAAATGCTATACTAAACTCCATTTCACGGAAATAGAGCGGATTTGCATCTTCCTCCAGGACCCACTGCTTCTAGACACCAGCTAAGAGTTTCGAAACTGCCCATAGAGTGGCGTGTGTGTTTTGAATCTCTTAGCTCATGTCTAGCAGCAACAGAAGCAGCAGCAGCAGCAGCAGCAGCAGCAGCAGCAGCAGCAGCAGCAGCAGCAGCAGTGCAGACCTTCGAGGAAGATGCAAACCCGCTCTCCGTCTTAGCGTGAAATGGAGTTTAGTGTCCACACGTGTCCACGGTTCTCTAACCCTATCGCGTCCAGCGGCAGGACAGTTAGATTGTCCAGTCCGACGTCAGACAACACGTACCGTCCGGTAGCGACGGGCGTGACGTGGTTCTTCCCGCGAGGAATGCGGAGTGTCGCACTCGCAGTCGCATAGATGTGTCAACGTCAGCTAGACGATTGGAGACAATGGCCAGTGCTGGTGCTGGTGTTGCACTGGAGCCGCATGTCAAACAGCTCGTCGGTCACCTGCGTTAGTACAGAGCGGGTCGCGTTGTAATGTGATGGGTCTGCGGTCTGCATTCACAAGTCCACCGCCGGCCACCTCTGACCACCACTGGTTTGGCCTCCACTGGTTTGCAACCAGCCACTGCCTGTGGCCAATATGTGGCTGCGTGCGGGACATTGGACATCTGTTACCTGTCGAACTTGATGATAAAGAACTCGTTTTAATTATTATGATACGTTTTTTTATGAAAGTTTTATATACCTGAGACAAACAAGATCTCTTTTGAATAAACAGAACGATCTTCTGATCTCTCATGAATAAGAAAAACAAATATGTCTGACACAAAAGAAACCGCAATGTATGGTTGGAGATAGAGTAGCAGCACGGTGGTTGGATTTTGTGTTTTCCCATGTGAAATCTTCTCTCTCTCTCTCTGAGCTGAGCTGAGCTGCGCTGAGCAGAGCAGAGCAGAGCAGCGCAGAGCGATCTCGTTTGTTGTAGTCTCGCTAAATAATAGACAATGCTGTTTACTAAATCTCCTTGACGAGCTGCTCGTAACAGATCGGCGGCTGGCTGACCCGTTGCGCGATCTTCCTAATGGCTTCGGTGACCCATTTCCGACGCCGACGCCGCTTTTTGCGTGCTGCTCTCGCCCTCGGTCCGACGTCGCTGTTCGGGCGCCGCGACGTCGGTTTCATTGATTTCACCGTGCACAGTGCACGTCTCTGTACGACGTCGATCTTGCAGACTGCTGCGGTATCACTCACTCACTCACTCACTCACTCACTCACTCACTCACTCACTCACTCACTCACTCAACTCGATATCATGAGCCGAGTGATTCTCCAAGTGACTTGCTTCACACGAATCGAATTAAACTCCACTTGAATTCGGCGCACCGTGAATGAATGGCTCCACTCTGTTTGTTTGTTTGTCGCAAATTAGTCGCATCCAATTCAATCGGGCTAAAATCATTGTTACCATTATACAATCTCCGAGTGAAATGAAATGCGTGCAAATGGTGTCTGAAGGCACTCTCTCGACTGGCCAATTGAATCGGACCGACAGTCAATGGTTCACGGGTACGGACATGGAACTTCGCAGGGAAACAAAAGCAACCTGCGCGCGATTCAAACTCCATCAATTGGGTCAAACAAACCGCGAGGTGTTGAACGAGCGTTGTCGATCCACTTTCGGATGGACAAGCAAGCAAGAGCTCATCCGTGCTAATATTGACACTCGGGATTATAGGTCCCATGGTATAATAATTACTTAATAATTTATCCGGCATGATAATAGATGACAACATTGATTTGAATTATACAAGCTCACTTATCAGTTAAAACTTGCCGGTGCATTCAACCGTGCGTCGAATGATTTAAAGCCGTCGGCGATGGGTTAGATACAATCGACATCCGATGATTGATCGATCTCCATTGCATGCTTGCGATTGTTCGGAGTACATCGCCGTCGGGCGCATACATAAGTAATTCATGTGATTACCGGCGATGCGATGCGCCGCGTTGTCCCTCGAGCGCCGGCCGTTGATTGCGCCGGTCCGCGGACTCGTGGCCGTCAGCCTCGGCCCTCGTCCCGGCCATTTGTCTGCTGCTGCTGGTGCTGATTAATCGCGACGTGTCGCGCTGCTCGTTTTTGCGCGCGTCCGAAGGCAGTCGCGTCGCCGCGCGTAATGAAGATCATTTAATTACTGCAGTCGGCGAGCTGATTAGCCGATAATTGAATGATTGCTACTCACACGTTATTAGTTTGTTGATTAGCACAATTATTGCTATAATAATCGAGGGAAATTGCTCATGGAATCGTAATACGAGCATTAGACCACAATTACACATTATGAAGAACATGTTTTTCATAATATATATCTCCAATCTTTATACACATTTAATTGCTCGGAAATGCGGACAATCTGAGTCGTTATAAACCTTTAATAATGAAGTTATTTACTGCGGCTTCTTGTATGCAGTATGTTGACGAGTAAGCCAGTCGGCCCACACAGTGTCACTTTGGGAGTCGTGAGCAGTCGCTCAAGACGCCGATCAAGTGTGTGGGTAACGTTGGGACTGCGCTCTTCGCGGTGTCGTCTTATGTAACCTCAGAGCAGTCTACAAGCGACGCCTACAGGCACGAGGCAGGTTAGCTAGCCTCGTGCCAGCGGTGTAAGCGTAGGACCAAAGGCCAAGGGGTGAACTTAAACGTCGTGGTTAAATGCAAGTGCATGTGAGGGTCGTGCTGAGTGCCGAATTAAGCGCGAAGATTCACTCGATATTGATTCGACGCGATTTGACAACAGCTGTGAGGCATTCGCCGTGGTGTCGTGGACCGGGCGAGGATGCTCGTCGTCCACTATCCCCTTTTGCCGACGACGCCGCGAGCACGACGCCGATCCCCACTAGCGGGCGATCGAAGCGCTCCGTGACGGAGGCAGCGCCGGCATCGATTCGAGTCAGCTGATTGCGGGGAGGGCGTCGGAGAAGACGGGCCAAGGGGGGTTGAGCAGGGCTGCCAATGCCGCGCAATCCGCTAGCGTGGTGCACGCTCCGAGTGCGACGGTCGAGTGGGGGAGTTGCGAGGGCTTGCGACACGGTCGCGCTTGGCTTGACGCGCCATGTCCGGTGACTTTGCAATGCTGAATGTCTTGCTGACTGCTGACGGCTTTTCACCGACTGCCAGCCCGTGGATCGGGCTGCGGCTGATTGATGCTTGGGTCTCAAGTTCTTAGGAGTGGAACTATCGGAGCCCGCTTGAGCAGGATGGGCGAGCCTCGAACCTGGCTACTCCCTCGTATGACGCTTCTTCCTTGGTCCATGCAGAGCAGTGGAACGGAATGACAGGGAACGGCCGCGGTATGGATTGTACAGTCACACAGTTCCCTTACCTTGTCTCAATGCAGTCTACCAGGCGTTTAGCAGTGCCACTGCCATGTGTCAGGAATTGTGTTTCTATACGCTGATAGATTCCATGTCTCCATTTGTTTCCATTATAGTTGACTAACTCTGTGTTGCCTTTATTCTTTTCAGAGCGCGATGAAGGCCAAGGGCGTGAAGGTCCTCGGCGACGTCAAACCGAAGCCCGTCGTGGACACGGGACAGAGGAACAACAACCACCATCCTGCCAACATCACCCCCCTGACGATGGTAAGCACCTTCCCCCCCCCTTTCCCCCCTTTCCCCGAACCACCTTCTTATCCTGAGTAATAGTTCCTCTCTTCTCGAGCGTCTCCCTTACTTTGCCAGCCAGGATAAGTTACGTGCGTCCTTTATTTAACTTTCATGGAAGGCATCACTTATTCATTGAGCAATATCTTGTGCCAGCTTTAGCAGCATGAAGTGCTGCTATTATATAAGATGGGAAAGCTTGAACTAAGACAGCTTACCGCTCAGGGACACTTCGGGATGATCAGCAAAGTTAGGGAACGTCGTCGCAAACGTGTACTAACCCAGCTAATTGCTTAGCGCCTCTCGACCGACGCAGAGAGAGCACACCCGAGCCAGACTCGCATCTCGGCAGGCAGGCAGGCAACGGCGTGCCTCCCGAACCGGCGCTCCATGTGTGCGTCGACGTCGCGTGCTCGACGTCGACCCACGGATCGGTGCGGCACCAGCAAAAAGCTGTCCGCTTGCCGACGCCCGCTTCCTGCCTGCACAGAGGTGCGAGCGAGCGAGCGCGCTAGGGACGCCGGCAAAGCGACAGAGACGAGAGACGTGGCGGTAGAGCGAGAGTCGGGATTTATGGGGAAGAGTACAAGGGAGACAGATGGCTGCAGGGAAAGCTGGATGTGCGACTACGGCGGCATGGGACGGGTAGAGTTTGTAGCAGTGCGAGAGAGGAGTAACATACGCAGGACTGGATGAGCGAGTACTCTGAAGCTATGGCAAGAGAGAGAGAAAGACGGTAAGCGAGTCTGCTGTGCGAAAAAGATGACACGAGGCTGGAGTCAAGGGGAGTGAGTGAGAGAGAGAGAGAGCGCGCGATGTAGGGATGAGCACGTGCCAGGCCGCACGTCACAACAAACAAGCGAGCGTGCCCCCTCTCACCCCATTCCCCTCGACGAAACCCCTTCGAGCTTCTCTCGGCGGCCACCAGGTGCTTGTCGCAGTTCGCCGAGCGACTCACGGAGCGCGCCACCGGTCGCCACCTACCCTGCACGGCATCCAGAAGGGGGCTGCACCCCCTCCTGGATTCCGCGCCGACCCCTTTGTTGTTTGCTCGCCAGCTTTTTGCGAGCGGCCACGGGGGCTTACAATCAACACTCGCTGCCTGCTGCTGCTGTGCTGCATTGCGTTGTGTTAACAGGAGACTAGTAGCTGGCTGGCTGGCTGCCGCTCGGTGAAAGGAAACAATGGGGAAAAAGCCGACTCTGTTTCCGTGACCATTATTGGCATTATTAGCTTGCCGACAAATTAGGGATGCCATTTTTTGTCAACCCTCGCGCTTCACCTCGAGTACAGGCTGGATAAAAAGCATCGCAGCACGCACCCCTGCATAATATGCCTGTACATACAAATGAAGTGCGAGTGAAGTTGCCCCTTTTAGTAACAACGACGACAAGGCGCGGCGCGGCGAGGTGATGAGTGTAGTCTAACCACTTGTTACGCGCACACAGATGCGTGAGATCGACAATGCCGTGCGTTAATTGAACGCATTGTAATCAGCAGTTAATTGCTCTCTTCCCCCGCCCCCTGACGGCCGGATCCGACCCCTCTCCCCCGGACACAACAACAATTACACCGAGCCGAACCGCGCCGGGCCTGCAATTAACTCCTAGCAATGTTTATCACTCGGCGTCCATAATTAACCCTCCGACACTCTCCACCATGGCGCGCTCTCTCTCGCTCTCGCGCGGCGGGCCATCTTCCCTATCTGTCACACTCGCGGCGCCGCGCGTTGAAATCGCCGCCGCCATCATATTAGCACCCCTCGTGGTCCGGCACGCGGTACACTCAGTGGGCACGTGGTCTGCCGGGGTCGCCGCTGTCACGACGCCTCCCAATGCCACGCGCCCAATCGCCGACCAGACCAGACCCCTCGAGTATCAGGTTCCGTTTCCTTGCCTCCCGAGCGCGCATGGTCGAAGCGTGACGTCCATTCTCACGATTTATTCAAACAAACAGACAAACATTAACACTGCCATTACCTATAGTAAGTAGACCATTGTTGGTCTTTCAATTAATAGGGTATAAGCATAAAAATTCATAGCTCCACTATTATGATCAATGATTTATAATTGTGTGAGTGCGAGATGCGGTGTTGTTGAATGCTATTCGGGCTCGCTGGCCGTCTCGTCCCGAGGCGCGTCAACGCCCCCACGCTGACGAGACGATGACAGGAGTGTGCTTGCGGTTGCAGATGGACGCCGGCACGAGCGACGACAGCGGGCGAGCGTCGGAGCGACTGCACACGTCCAGGGAGCTGCGTGACAGCTCGCATGACCGGCTCAGCGAGGTGAGCACCACGCCGTCCACGCACCCGAGGGGCTACGGTGCCCATCCCTTGCGTTCGCCTTCGCCTTCAGCATGCCGAGTCATATTCATAGCAGTCTTTGGTCTACGTGGATTAACGGACGTGTCTTGAACTATAGTCTCTTCCAAGACGGACACAGGTGCTCGGCTGCTTAGTGCATTTAGCCGATATCATTTCCCCCACTATGAGTGTATTTTTCCCCATCCATCATAGGTTTTCATCGTTTCCACGCGGCGTCACAGACGTCAGAATCATTGCATTATGACTTCCCTGAAATGGCCCTAGTATGTGCACGGCAGTGTGTCATTGTGGTGTCGTACCCCGTGGGAATTGGCATGTCCCGCAATCCAACACCGAAGTAGCAGGCTCTGAAACAGCGCTAATTGATTAATGATTATCTCATACTGTGCAAACTGCAAATCCAAAAGGAAACACTCAGGTGGTACCAATCTTGTCATGCTATCAATCAACACGAAAAATAGTGCGACTATAATACTTACTACTTGGTATGACATTGCAGCATCGTTGTAAGAATGAACCCGAGTGTTAGTAGACGCGTTATGGCCTCTGCTTCGCCATCTATAGCCAGCCGCCCTAACCGCGTTTCTTTCCTTGTTTTCGCAGGCCAGCAGTCATTGCAGCAGCTCGGGGAACGGTTATATCGTGAGTACCAATTACTTACTCGCCTAATTACTCCGCTAATTACTCCCAGACCAGAGAGGGGGGGCTCCCCCTCCCTCTCGTGCCCGCCCGACTGTAATTAGCAATTACCGCTGGCTGGTTCGCCGTTCGGCCGCAGCGAGATAGCGAGCGCTGAAATCAATTATAATCCGCGATGCGGGGGAGTGGGGGTGACGACGACGACGACGACGACGACGACGACGACGACGACGACGACGACGACGACGACGACGACGACGACGACGACGACGAGGCGACCGAACGAACGGGCGGTGGTGTATAATTATAGTTGTGTTGGGTAAATCGCTGATTAAATTAATTGGCGCCTAGCGAGCTTCTCGGAGGTACTCACGTGCATGTTGCGGGAGTGGCTGACGTGGGTCTCCTCGCGCCACTCGGTCGGGCGTCCCGATGCAGCCCGTGCGAGCGGCGACAGTGTGGGTGCACGTTCTGGCACGGACAGCGGCGTTACCGAGGCGGCGAAGGGTTCGCGGTGGAGAGCCAGGTTTCCTTGGCGATCGTGGCAGTCGGTTTTAATGTTGAGGTATCTGTTGGGAGTGACAATTAGCCGAGAGGTTCCCAAGGCGTGATGATCGTTCGCTGGAATTGTGCAAATAGCGTACTGCAAGTTTAGTGAAGGGTTAATAGCAAACGCCATGAAGCAAAAGGGAAGCGAATAACTAGTGTGCTTCGTGTGGGTAATCACAGGCATCTAAAATACACGATGGTGGAAGTGATACTGGCAAGTCTTATTACATTCAAGTAATTGGGATAAACATATATATGGGGAAATATGCCATTGAGTGGCAATTGGTATTGGACTGTCCTCTACGTGTGCGTTATGTCTTCGGCATGAAACGAGTGCTCTGCAGAACTGCCGTCTTAAGTCTTTGGTGAGCGCGATTCGGAGATTTCAACCGCAAGTGCGTTGGCGTTGCGTGTACGTGAAGGCCCGAAGAGCCCGAGCGTCGTGTCCCTGTCGGCGTCCTGCCGCATGTTCCGCTCGTGGACCTTCTGCAATGCGCGACGTCGCGTGCTCGCCAACGTGAGTCCCAAAGTGCCGCGTCGCGACCCTGAGGGGGAAAGTTGCCCGTCCTCTCGGCAGCAGACACACTCGATTTCTCCCGGGGCTCATACGTCTTATCAAGTTAGAAGTTTCCCCTCTATTTTCAGTCGACGCGCGGGTTGTTTTTCCTCGCCAGAGATTGCCGATATATCGGTTTTTGTTTGGAAATTGAATGTTGTTTATTGATGTGGTCAGATGAAAAATGAAAATATCGGAACATGGGTGATTTCATTAATTCGATTCCCATGGGTTTGCGACTAAGGACCCCTGGTTTTCAGTGGCGTAGCGGATGCCCAAGCCGCCCCCACGTGGCTTGCCCCCCCCCCCCGTCAGGGGGCCTCCAAGCCCAAACGGAATGTTTGTTGAACTGCGCTACAACAAATTTTGCTGCACTGAGTTACTGTTTTACTGTAAGACTAACCAGTTTCAGTTCCGAAGACTATAGAAAGTACGAGGTATAGATAGGTACCGTAACCGTGTACAAGACAAGACACGAGGTGGCGTTCTTGGCTTCGAAAGAACACCATTTTCGTGAAACATAACTGCCCGATGAAGTAGCAAAATCTCCGTAACTCGATGAGTTTAGAAGATGCAACCCTCGGGTTTGGATCTTAGACGAAGGAAAGGTGCGTCTTGTGATGACGATATGACAAATGCAATAAAAACAATTGGTTTTTAGAAAAAATATGCCATATTTTTAACTTGAAAAACAAATCCCCTAATTTAATATTTACTTGATTGGTGGGCTGGGGGGGGGGGACCAGGGGGCCTACATTTTTATTGGTGGGGGCCCCGCGATATGCGGTACGTCACTGCTGGTTGTGCCAAGTCCGCCTCCGATCATCGCGCAGGCAGCCAGACAAACAGCCCTCGACGCCGTGACCGCGACCACCGTCGTGGTCTGCGAACCGCGCGACCTGCAGATCGACCACCCGACCGCCCCACCGACCGACCGTTGACGTGATTTACCTCGCGCAGGGGTGCGTCGGCCGACGGGGCCGAGGGGTGGTGGAGGGAGGGCGTTAATTAATGAATAGCTAATTGGCAATCTCATCGCGTGCGCTTGCGGCCATGAGCGGGATCGCGGCGGCGCGCGGTCGGTGTCAGTCGAATACCAGTGGCGGATCGCAACGCATGGGGTTGTGCTGCGGGGTCGTTAAAATGGCGAGAAGAGAGTCGTTGTTGTTTCGTCACGGCCGAAATTCCGGCATTCCCCGATATACGCGGGCCATCATAACATTGGTATATATGCCATCGACTATTAGTAAAATACCTCGCATGCATTTCGGCATTCCTCAACGCCCGTTGTCCGCGACGCTTACGACCCACATCCGACGCCGACGCCGACGCCAACGCCAACGCCGACGCCGACGGGATCAAGCTGCTAGCGTTCGCCGCACGGCCGCCGGATCATCAGTCCGCGGGATCTATACGTTATCCCCTTTCTTGTTCGCACTCATCCCGTAATCTGGCCACGTCTCGGCTAGCTGCGTCTCTGTAGTCCCGCTCGCTGGAACGCGTTCGCGCCGTCCTCGTCGCTCTCCCGACAGCGAGCACCCACCTTCTCGCTCGCTCCTACGACGGCCCCCCCCCCCCCTCCGTGTCCCATCTCGCTCATACGGACGCCGAGTGTTTCTGGCGGATATATGAGACGAGTTAACACGTTCGCCGCTGAATGTTCGCTTGCGTATGCATGGCGGCGTCGACAGCTTGCCACGACGCGCGGCACCCGGTTTTAGGGTTATGTTCGACGATCCAAGGTTTCGTGGCAGCTGACGGAGGGCGCCATTTTGAATTCCTAATCAAATGATTCGGGAAGATTTTGAGCTTAGGGCTGCAGCTTTACTCGTCTTTACGTCAACCTCGAGTCTTTCTATCGGATTAACAGAGCATCTCGGAGCTTTTCACCTTATAGTCTTTCGGAACAGTGGAGATGTTATGTATAGTACGCGTGGCGTGATCTCTCTGTTGATTGCCGACAGACGCAGGGCACAGGGCTTGCCACCCGTTCTCTCGACGTCAGTTCCTTGTGTACACTTTATGGCGGCGTCGTCAATCTAATATAGAGGAGATGCTATCCGACGCTTTTGATAGGGGAAAGAAAAGGAGGAGGGGGTCATAATCGTTCCGTGTTTCGGGGCCAGAGCGTCGCTTATCTGCGCAATACAGCGAATCGCCAACTAAGTTTGCACGGTTTTACAACGCACCATCAACAAGGTAACTGCCCGTTAAGAATAAAACTGAAGAAACTGATTGGCTTTAACCATTTGATGAGCTAAGTTTTTAACTGGTAGATAACTTTTTAACAGGGACATTGTTATACCGGCTCACATAAGAATTTCTACTTCCTATTATAGTGGCATCTTATACAGGGGGATGTTTGTTTCCTTTGGGAGAAGACATGATTTTGTTTATATTTCCTGACTTGATAAAGAGATAACTAAATCGGACGTTTCTCATTTCCCATTTCCCAGTCCCAATCTCCCTCCACCACCCATGTATACGCATTTCAAAAGTCACGCCGCTAACTGCATTACTGGTGACGTTGCATACTAACGCTTGTCGTTCTCTCTTCTCTGTTGCAGTGTGATAGCGAAGGTGACGACGACAAGGTAAGACTCCTGCAGGGCTGCAGCGTATCGACCGCACATCGCAAGTCAAGACAGTGCATGCGTCGCCAAGGAGGGGGGGGGGGGGAGGGGGCGCCGTGACTCAGCGCACGACGAGCCTAATGTCCCGTGTCGCGACGCGCGGGGTCGGGGTTATCACTTACCCCCCAGCCCCTTCGTGGGACTCGAAGCGTCCTCGGGGACCACCGCGCGTTTTATCGTCGCGCGCTTGTTTTATGGACTCTCTCTCTCTCTCTCTCTCTCTCTCTCTCTCTCTCTCTCTCTCTCTCTCTCTCTCTCTCTCTCTCTCTGGCGCGCGCGTGCGATTGTCTCTGCTGATCGCCCGGCCCGCTGCTGCCAGAGCGATCTCTGGTGGCGTGGGGGCGATGATTGCCTCTGGGAGATCGAGGGATCGCGACGCCCACGGGGGAACTTGATGGCTTCTGCCCGCTTTACGGTTTAATCAACGAGTGTAATGCCGTCTTTAGTCGGACGCGTTAGGGTGGATGGCAGAGGGCGCTGCAGCAATCACTGCATCTGATTCGTCGTCGACATCGCGTTGCCGAGATATCGGCCGATTTGTTCTGTTAATCGCGGCCCACCGACGACGGCAAGTGCCGAAAATGGCTCGAAGCGTATGGAGACGTTTTAGCGGAGCGAGCATCATGATAGCAATACACCGCCATAAAGACTTTTCCGCCAACAGGGAAAGGAAATGTATAGCCGTTATCGTGGAAGCCCCGGCTACACGGCAAATGTGCGGATCGCATTTTGCGTCGTCGTTGCGTTTGTGTGTGCGAAAAGAATCGCCTTTCATCGACTGGGAAGCAGCGGGTCACCTTTGTTTGCAAACGGGGCTCGTTACCCTAAATCCGATAAACTCTGCAGTAGCATGAATATGAGGGGTAAGATGAACATCGGCACCCCGGCTCGCTGCAGGGTAGACCCGTTCAATGTGCCACATGGGCCCCGCCGCACTTGTCCGTCGACGTCGGGGCCGTGATGCGGGGCCGACGCTCGCATGTCCTCGATCACCCTGCACGGTCGGTGAGATGACTGCACCCTCCGATCGCTGCTGCCGCCCGGGTTGCTAAGCGACGCGATCGCATTAAATCACCCTCCCCCCCCCCCCCCCCCACAGACGGACGACGTGCGCCGCTAAGAGATCGACCATGGTTTTGCGCCCGCGGGGGCAGACGACGACATCGACGTCGACGTCGTGCATCGTTGGCGGCGACGGCGACCCATGCACCGCGCGTCGGAGAGGATTCTTTCAGACCCAAGTTTTTTAATTTAACTTTCTTTTTGCTTCGCGTTGTCGCATCGTTTGCTCTCGTCCGGGGGGCGCCGGGGGGTTGCCTCCCCCCGCCCCCGCCCCACCGCACCGTCGTGTCGACGTGTTCGCTCGGCACACGGCGACATGGAAGTCGGGGCGCAGGCAAACCGTGAAGTGGGCGAAGACGACGAGGAGATTAATCTGGATTTTCTCCACGACGTTCGCGTGGTTTTTTTTTTGCGGCGCGCCCGTTTGCTGGAAATTGCTACAACAAACGAGGTCGTGATTAAAAGGAAGGAAGGAAGCGCGGAAAAGCCGCTCGTCTTCGTTCGCCGCCAGCAGATCTTCAAACGAGGGAAAAAAGCGAATTAAGTTTTTCTTTGGCGTCGGCAGGGCGCTGAGGAGCCGGCCGCCGAATGAAACTGTTTGCTTTGAGTCGGTTTTTGCAATTATGATGAAGTATATCTCCTGTCGGACGGGAATTAGATCTGTGTGGCTCTGCGAACCCAGCGGGCAGCCCGAATTCATAAAAATGCCCCCTATAAGATGTTTTGCAGCGGCGAAGTCAAGAAGATGGGATTATTGTAATACGCCGTGTTATCAATCGGCAAGGCCAATGTCAAAGCGTCGCCTCGCGTCGAGATGACTCCTCGAGCCAATCAGACCATCGTCCGTCGGTCGGACACAGCGAATCCAATTCGGGCATCGTGCACTAGGGACTCAACGAGCAAACATCCGGCCCTCGCCGCGCCGCGCCGCACCCATCGACCGGCAATATCCGGCCTCTCCGCGCGCCGAACCAGCGAGCAACCCTGGTCACGTGGGCCGTGCGCGGAGCACGTCGACGGCGTCCCCATGAATAATTCATGACCCCCTCCCCGGCGCTGACTCCGACGCGGCCGCGCTCTCTCACGGGGAGCCGGAGGTCGATAAGGCCCGGCCGGCGTCCAAGTCGCCACCTCGAGAGGCTGGAGCCTCCGCACGTGACGTCAACGCGCGGCCAATCAAAGCGCAATTAGAACCGTGGGTCGCAAAGGAACGGCACGGACGACGTCGACGGCGTCCCATTGCGGACGCCGTTGTAGACGCCGCCGAGAGTCACGTCGCCGCCGAACAACAGCCAATAGAACGTCGTAAAGCGAGCACGTGACCGGCATCTTGACGTCGAGCGTCGTGGCGCTAGCGTCAGAGGGTCGGACGGCGTCGAGGCGAAGTTGGGACGCTCGTTGCGCATGCAGCGGCCGTGTGAAGGTCCAATCGCACACCGCGCTACGTGTATCGGTGTATAGGCGCCAAGTTGCAGAGTTTGGGTCGAAGCAGGGCAACTACAGCATCGAGAGCTCTGGCACAAGGGTCGCAGTCGGCGACCTCGCACGTTACGAGTAGATATACGATAAACGCGACCCCTTGTGGAGATTGCGGTTCGATCCTACATGAGGTTCGGGCAGGGAGCAGGAATCTATGTCGCTATAAGAACATGCCCATAAACCTCCCTCGTCGTCTCCTCCCTGCAATGTACGAAATAATGGTTTTCACGTGATCGATCACGTCCCCTCAAGACCACGCGCCTAACTCGAGTGATTTCGGAGATTAACCACGACGGCGCGGTGGAGATTGTCTCTTGACGGTCGCACTGAGAGATCGGGGATCGCTACCGACCTTCGACGACGACGACGACGACGACGACGACGACGACGACGACGACGACGACGACGACGACGACGACGACGACGACGACGACGACGCGGATATTAATCCCCAGCGCGCGCGCGACGGAAACGGAAGCGGCGAGCTGCTCATTTCCCCGCCGACGCCGACGTCGCGGCGCTGCGCGTCCGGTGGAGGGTCCCGACCCTAAGTGCTGGTAAATGTCGCGCACTCTCTCTCTGTCTCCCCCCCCCATCCCCGTAGTGACGTCGTCAGCAAGACATCGCCGCACGGGCCATTACGCAATCGCGTGGGCCGACGCGTGAACGCCCCCGTGCCGTGTTCGTGGGGATGGCTCTATCCCGTGGCTCGCGTCGTTATCGGTATATCCGCTGTAGGAGATTATCACCTCGCTAGATGGGATGTCGCTTTAACACCCAGTCCGCTTCATGAACCCTTGATACGATTCCGAATTATTTGCCACTGAAGCAAACTTGCCACGTTTCTAAAAGACTCTTCAAACTCTCAGAAAAGGTGTTGACTGCATTTGCGCGTTGCCAATATATAGGGGGTAGTGGAGTGGAAACTCATTCAATGACACGCGTTCAATCGTTCCAATGCGCTGCAATGTGTTTGGAATTTCAACAAACAAGTTTTGTGTTCGAACAGCGTCGACTTTGTTTCGCCATGGAATTCACATCCGTTATCGAATGGGCGTTTGAAACAAGTCGAAGAAGCTGCGACTCTAGCTTTTTGGAATGAAGATGCTGGCATCGTAGAGCCATTTAAAGTGCGGCATCGTGGTGCCAATACCGATGCCGCACTTTAAATGGCACTACGATGTCGCATGCTGGCATCGTGGCATGCTGGTATCGTGGTGCCAATAGATTGCGGCAGCGCAAAATGACCAATAGGCTGAAGCGCAAAAAAAAAAAAAAATTGCGGCAACGGGGAGACAATGGCATGCAAACACGGTCTTCAAGTTCCAACTGAAATTCGCGAAAGAGTTTTTAAAAGACAATTTAAACGTCATATCCGACATTTCCTGTGCCGATGGCTGGCTCCAGCGGTCTGTGCAGACGACGTCGGCGTCGGTCGTCCCGGACGCCACCCGACCGTGGCGCTCCGCAGCCGACGTTTTCCGCGCGGCCCGTAGCGTTGTTATTCGATAAACCCCTAATTACGATTTCATACACACGACAAGCGGCCTCTTCCGCCGCCGGGGACGACGCTAAAAATAATAAAGCCTGTGTCGACGTCGTCGTGAAAACATCGGCGTCGCGACGCGCGTCGCTGCGCGTGCGCACGATGCACCGACGCCGCGGTTCGCGCTGTTCGTGCGACGCGGACGCTGGACGCCGGCCGTCGAATCGACGCCCGGCGTCGCGTGGCGTCGGACGCGAACGACGCAATGTGAGAATGGAGTACATGGCACTGTACCTTAACAATTCACACGCTTGAGAGCAAACGTGTCCACGTAACCACCCCGTATTGCTCTCTGCTAGACCGAACATTTAGCCTCAGCCGAAAATTCGCAATAAGTTTTCCTTGGCGGCTTACGATCGTTGTCCTGTAGAACACGTTTTCAGGCAACCGGCAAGACCAAATAACTCCCCCATCCCGTGACGCCTGCCCGACAAGTGTGACACCATGGCCCGGCCGTCCCCGACCTATGCCACATCGGGTTCGGGCTCCCGTGGCCCTAACGTGGCCGCGGTCCCCGCTGTGCGCGGCGAGCGTACCTCTGCGCCGTGGCACGCATGCGTCATCCCGCCGCACTCCCCGCCCGCCAGCGCTCTCCGTCCTCCGCCGCCACGGCCAGTGCGAGTCCGACCTCCGTGCAGTCTGTGTCGCCGTCGCCCTGCCGTTGCGCGACGTCGGACGCGAACCCTGCGCGACGCCTCGCGCGACCAGATAGAGCAGCAGCAGCGTCGTCGCTGCGTCGTCACTGCGTCGTCACTGCGTCGTCACTGCGTAGCGTGTGTGTTCACTAGCTCGGCGTCGTTGAGCAGACGCCCCGAGCCGTTGTCAGTGTTCTCATTAAACCCGTGCGTCGTCGTGCCGTCGACGGCGTCCTGTTTGGGTGTAGGCGCCAGAAAGTCCCCTCTCGACGAGAAGGTGCTCTTCGCGAGGCGCCGCGACGCCAGCAGCCGACCGACGGCGTTTGGCGGCGATCGCGACGCCCGCGCGCACAGGCGTCGGAAAAATCAATACCCGGGCTTTTTTCCGGTCGGCGCCGCGACGACGACGCTCGACGCCCGCCGGCGCGGTGGGAAGACGTCGCTCGGCATCCGCGGGGCCGTGCGTGCTTGCGTGTCCCCCGCCCACGTGGACCGGGACGGCCGAGCATCGACCGGGACTTCGACGGGGATCTGACGAGACTCCAGCATCCATGGACTCGAGAGATCGTCATGGCAACCCCGTTGTTGGGGCGTTGATCGGGTGTGCAGTGCCGTGTGTGTCCGAGGGTCACATGATCGAAGCGATCGAAGTGCGGTGCCGCTGCAGTGATACCGTGTGATCCGGGCTGCACTGAGCCAGGGATTACGGGTGCTCGTGCCGTTGCGTGCTCGCTTCTAGACAAAGGACATAAGCGCACCTGGTGGCCGCTCCCGAAGGATTACCGCAGGATTACCGAGGGCTTACCGAGTATTACCCGGGCGTGCGTGCGCGCGCGTGCTCGACGGTCACCTGTCAGCGCCACGTGTCTGCCACGTGGACATGCGTGCTAACTGAGAGCAGTCGACGTCATCATTGTTCGTGTGCACGAGCCGGCCGGGGGGGCGCATGGGGGGGTCAAGGGGGCGACCGGCCTCCCCGCTAAGAAGGACGGCGTCAAGAGGCCGAAGAAAGCGGCCGGCGTCGTGGTCGCTCCGGTCGCCCCAGCGACGCCCGGCGACGCCGATGTCGCCGACGACGACGTCGATCACGTGCTAGTCGAGGTAAACAATCGACGGCAACGGGTCTGATTTCCGAGGTAGATTGCCGAAAGGTTGGAAAGTCGAATTCGTTTCTGATGTTCGAGTTCCAGTATCGAGTCCCCTTTTGACCTCTTGACCTCTTGTGCCTAAATGATGTAAAAGATTCAGATCTGTGGCAAACTGCACTGCGTTGCGAAACCTGTTAAACCTATATTTAAAAGACATGTTTGCTCTTTGTGGGCATTCCTGGTTTCGTCATTGTTCAGCCAATTGCCCAACAGCGCAGGCCAGGTCATGTCCTCCCAGTCCCCCTTTCACCCTCTGTGCCGTGCAGAGCCCCAAGATCCACGCCACCGATGCGCCACGTCGTGCACAAAGCCGACGGCTCCGAGGAATGTGTCGCAATCAGCGGCCTCTCGGATAATCAGCGGCGACCGCCCCGCCACTCGCGCTGCAACTTTCTTTTCTTCGCACCTCGCCGCGCCTGACATTAGCACCGTCCGTCGTCAGGCCGTCGGTCCGCCAACGGCCCTGTCCGCTGCAGTCGGCTCCCTGCACCGCACTCGGGTGTGCCCCGTCCTCCTCCGGGCCAGCAGCGACCAGGCGGCAATGTGAACACGCTGGCATACAAATGCGAATCAACGCCCCTGAATGGATGTCGTCGCGACTTTATTGTATACACAACCCTGATTGTGGTCAAAGTTGTCAAACCAAAGCCACACATCGCGTTAGGGTCCAAAGAAAGCGCGGAACCAAATAAGTATTTTATCGGCGTCTATAACCAATTTGCTCCGGGTGCTTTGCATGGTAAAATGTTTGACAAAATTCTCGAGGACGTATTTCAATCTACCCTAATAAGTACATACGAAGTCCCGCCGTGGTGCCTGGAACCTGTCGACAGAGTGTCGGAGTGCGGTGCACCGCTAAATTGTGCGACGTGTGTGCTCTCTCTCAATGCATGTGTGCTTTCCTATCTCTCGAGTGGCCACTCATGCACCGAGATTCATTGTCTCCCGCCACCGGCGCGGTGCGTCGAGAGCGACGTGCTCGTCAGTCGTCACTCTCTCGACGTCGACCACTTGAGCGGCGACGCCTGTGTGTCGGGTGGTTATAGCGTCGGAGGCAGCTCGTGGGGGGCGTTTGTTCTTAACGTTTGCACGGCATTTATTCGCACTTTAGGAACTGTGTTTTGGAATGACAATTCCATTCAGAACATAAATGCTCTGCACCACCGAACACATCGATGCGTTTCTCGGCAGAGCCGTGACGTGTTCCGGTGGTTTATTGACTGTGGAAGTTAAAGCGCGGCAAAAAGCCGAAGGCTCCCCGAGGTCTGCCAATACCACGCCAGCTTCCGTGCCGCTGTACCTCAGCATGCAGGTCGATTATGCAAAGTAAATGGAAATTATCAGTCGTTAACGTGACATTTCTCAACCCAGCGCGCCGCTGCAATTTAAGTATCACCATTATGCATTGTTACGCCGAAGTATAATGCCCGTTAATTTGCGCGTATCAACTGCGTGTGAGTGTGTGTGTGTGTGTGTGTGTGTGTGTGTGTGTGTGTGTGTGTGTATACATGATCGGCCGGCGCAGCGCGGCGTGCGTCGACTCGCGAGGTCTCAATGTCAGTCGCCTTTCAGTCGGCGTCGGGCGGCGCGCACAAAGGGCTGCCGGCGCGGCTGAAAGGTGTGTCGGTGTCACCCTCCGCGACGGTCCGCTTTGTGCGGCCGACGTGTCAGGCTGGGGTGCGGGGGGGGGGGGGGTGATTGATGGGCAACCCCCCGACAAGGTAGACCGAACATCTGTCGACCACGTGGCTCGTTGGCGTGATCGTCGATTGGTAGACGCGGCGGCGACAAACTGTTGATTGCAATCAAATCGTGTGTGCCTGACGAGAGGACGCGGTCCGCTGCCACCGGGACTCATCCGCGAATTCCAAGGAGTAACTGCGCGAATCTGAGGATAGCATTGACCATAACGTGTATATCTTGAACGGCATCAACGTAATTAAAATCTGGTCGTCCTTCGCACAGAGGCGACGTCTAAACGTCTAGTCGCAGCGTCGACGCTTCGTAGCGAATCGTCCCTCTGACTGTAGATGTTCTTTAAAGTCGTTCCACAGACACAGTTTAGGCGTTTGACTCGTCAAGTGAAGGCACCGAAACGCTTCTCGAAACCGCCGCATTAGCGAGTGTTCGGTTTCGTCTTGGCCCGCGGAAACGTCGGACGTGCACCTCGCTGACGTCACACCGCTCGTCAGATTTAACGGGCTGCAAGTTTACGATCTAGCGGGGAGAAACGCTCGAGCCGTTTTACACCCGTCGCTGGTCGTAAAGTGCGCTCCGTGGACGGCATACGGTAGGCAGGGGCAGGCCCGGCCGGCGCTCGCTTGCCGCGGTGTGTGTAGCAGTCAAACGCGACGTTTTATCGCGCCTCCTGCCACGGCGCAAGGAGCGCGTCGTTATCGCCCCCCCCTGCCTCCTCTGCCTCTGCCTCAAGCCCTCCGCGCCCAAAGTCGGGCTCACGGCCCGCTTTAATGGATCGTATAGCACGACCAGGAAATCGTCGAAATGCAAATGCGACTTTTTACGATCGATTTTGGGTTTTACTTTTCCCTGATCCCCTCGTCGTCGTCGTCGTCGTCGTAGTCGCTGCCGCCGTCCCCCCTGACCCATGTGCCTGTACCGCTGGCAGCCTGATTTGAGATTTGGGCCGCGACCGCGCGCGCTTTGAGCGATGGCGGAAGGGGGGGGGGGGGCTACATCGTGGATTGCGTCGCTGGAGCGCGATCCGTGCGCTGATCCCTTGTTCGCGTTCGCCCGAGCGGCGCGGCTGCCGGCGGGTCCCGGGGGAGGACGAGCGACGAGCGCCACGACGTCGTACAAGTTGCGTATTGCTGTTCGCCACTTTTGTCCCGCGTCGTCAAGACGTCTGGCAATCCCGACTTCGACGTTGACACCGACGCCGAGTGCCGGAGGGGAAAGTGGGAATTGTGTTGCACAGCCGTTGTGAGAAACGAGCAAGCTGTCAATAAAGACGCGAAGACTCAAGCTGATTGTTCAAAGACGTACGAGCGTTGGGATTAGTTGTGTCGGAATCTTTCGCCTCAGGCCACCTGAAGTCATTTTCAACTTTGACGATTCATGCATTATTGGAAATTAACACAAACAAACAATGCTAATTTGGCGTACATTTTGCTACTGCGGACTGCCTCAAGTGAATTGTCTTGAGCCACGACTCCGTCCCGCACGTTCACTGACGAAACGCTCGGCAATTACCCTCCGAAATCCCGAACGCAAACTTTTAACATCTTGACAACTCACATAGGCCGTAGGGACTGCGAAGTGCGAACTCTAAGAAAGCAAGATACCTATCACCACAAATCCGCCGCCGGGCACCCACTTAACTACTGCGCCCATAGCTCGGTGTCATCGCCGTGGCTAAAATGAAGGAAGGAAGCATGCGCCGACCGCTATCGGCCGGAAGTCGCGTCCGGCGCTGCGCGGCGCAACCAACGCGGTCATCGGCGCGCCGCGCTATCGCCTAACCCACAGATAGCGCGACGACTCGCGATGCATCGCGCTGACCGACTTGCACCTCGACGCCGATAAGAGTTCGGCGCGGCTCGGCGAGGAGGCGATAGTCACCCTTCGATGGGCACACATCGGTCTGGCCAGGGCCATGGGTTCGCGCTTTGGCGACTACACTGACACGGAACTCTTATCAGGCTCAGCAAGAAGGGGCAATTGTGCTGCTTGCGATTCATCGAAGGCCGAAATTCCGAAAGACGGACTTCAACGAATGCACTCGATTTCGAAAGCACTGGTCGGCCGTCGACGCCTTGCAATTTCAACGCACATCGAGCGACGTGGCGCTCAGCGAACATCCGTCACCAGCCGTAATTCGAATTTCGTGTCGGGTTATTATAACCTATACCTGTAAATTATAAATGTCAATTGATACAGGACGACGCGTGCTGGCCTAACGAGGCATTCAGACAGCGTATTATCAACACGTTGAGGTAGTGGGGCTGATAATGGTGGCGTTAAACTTGCTTCGCCTCGCGGAAAATGCAACCAGTCCGTCGAGTGTTCGCGGCTAGACCACTCGCAGGAGGATCGCCAGACGCCAAGGTATGTGGAGTCGCGTCGTGGATGAGCAGAAGATCGCCGCGATCGTCGCAATTGCTGCTCGGAGTGTACCCGTGAAGCCGTGACAAAGCCTCGCCGCGCCGCGCCGCCGACAGCGATATTATTTAGCACTGGAGCCGCGCCGCAAATCCCAAGCTGAGTAATGCGTGTGTTTATACATGTGTGTTGCGGTGTGGGGGAGAGGCGGTCGCCGCAGAGGGGGTGGGCTCGCATCCCCGCGGGACCCGGCCGCTTAATTGCCTGTTAAGGGTGGTTTGTGTGCGCGCGCGAGGGTGGCCCGGGGGGCGGGGGTGACTCACCGCCGGCCGCGGGCAAGACGCGATCTGGACTCGGCGCAGATTCGCACGGCGGCCATGACGTATCTCTCATCTATATCTCCCATGATTGCAATGGGGAGTTCGCTTCCATGCAATAAACGTCGCGTCTTTTATGTTATGTTGGAGTCTTTATCGCGGTCGACGACGCGCCCGAATGCGTCGTTGAACCGTGCGCTGGAGGTCGCGAACTAATTCGGGAACAATGCGCCGAGTACCGCCTTCGGCGTCGCGGAGAGAGACGGCGCGATGTGTAAGCCGCGCGGACAAATTGGAGTGCAACCTTGCCGTCAGCGAGGAACGCACGCCAGGGACGCAAATACCGACGCCCGCCGCGTTCTTGGCTCGCGTCGCAACGCCTCGTGAAGGCGTCGTACACTCGGTCGCACGGCGCTGCACGGCTGCCAACGCGATGGCAACACGTTGCTTGCCGCGCATAGCTGTCGGCCATGACACTCATTACCATGTCGACCGACTGATAGACCGCTTGTGCAGCACAGCACCGGCACATCACAGCGATGCTTCCGAGCGGTAATGTGCCCACCGGGACAACACTCGCTACGACTTTATCCGTGCTAATGTCGCGTTGCGGGGCGCGTCCGTTTGGAGCGCGACGCATAGACCGACCGCTCGCTCGTTCGTTCGGCGGCCGACCACCCGGCGCGCTGCGGCCGGCAATAACGCGTGATGGCCGCGCTGCGTCGCCACGGCCCCACGGGGACATAAAGCAGCTCGCCGCTCGTAAACGCCCCCGCCCCCGCCCCATCCCCCTGCGTCCTGACCCCCCCGGCGCCGGGCAGTTAAACATTTAATTGCGATTAATTGCTGTAACGGCGCGCATTAGCCCTAGTGCCGTCGCCATTGCCGTCGCCGACGCGGCGGACGATCGCGCGTTTCGTTCGCGTCCCAGTGTCGAATGGGTTCGTCGATCGGGATGACGACCTCCTGGTGTTGCGTGCTCCATGATGCGGTGACATGGTCGCGGTACACGTATACGCGATCTCGTCCGACTGCGTCGGCGCATTACATTTGGTGCCCAACGTTACGACGTGGGTCGGGGATTTTAGTGCTCGCTGGAAATTGATGCGAGCCCGCGGCAGTTTCGCGTTGCAGCGCAGTCTATTGGCCGCTCAGCGATAATGTTGTTACATTTTAGTGACAGCTCGGGCTCGTTTCTTTATGACAGGCTCGCGCCCTCTTAGCTGGCATTTGTACAAATAATCGGCTATTAGTTAGGTTGTTATTTCGGTGTGGAAACATCAAACGAAAGCGCGCGTCGAGCCGAGCTCGTAAATTCCCCGTCGCAACGCGACGCCGTCGCGCGTGATTCGTGCGCGCCTTTGCACCGGGCGTCCTCTATCCGCTGCGCTCGACGCCGGCGTCGGCGCTTTTTTTTACGATCACATCGGGCTAAATTTAAAGCGACGTCGCGTTGTCGCCACATTAGCGTCGTCGTCCGTCAAGCGACGCCGACGCCGTCGTCGGCCCGTGGCGACGTCCCTGGACGCCGTTCGCGGGACGGCGTGTTGCGTGCATCGCCACACTTGCAGCGCGTCGCGACGCCGACGCCGTTGAGTGCCTGGCGCCGGCTTTATGTACGAATTCCTTTTGTTTCGTGCGCCATCGTGCTGTGCGATCGCTACATAATTGATATCATTGATGTAATGCAACGAAACAATGCCACAAAGTGCTTTCACACCATATATGAACCATGGTTTCCCGACTCAAAAGACTTGTTTTGAAGTCACGCCAGCCGTATATTGTTACTAATATGTAACTGTGTATATGCATTTTTAAACTCTGCTGTGATTCGGGGCGAAGATAGTTGATAAAATCAATAATGTTGCCGTCGGTATATATGTGGAGTGATTAATTGAATCGGGAGAAATGTTCAGAGCATAACGTATGGGCCCATACGTTTTGCTCTTAGCCTTTCGGGCTGCCACTTTGATCCTCCTCTCAAATCAACGAACATAGAGATTCTGGATTTTCCGCTGCATACAATCCGTGTCTCTGGCGCCACTCGGTTCGACGCCGCCTCCACGCGCCTTCTTGCCTCAGCTCCCAATTCGCCCCAGGAAGTGTCAGCCGCCGCGATGCCCCTGTCACGGGCAGGCAGGCTCACATTCCCCCAAGCACCGAGGGGCTCAGACCCGTCCGCTTGTCCGCACGGCAGGCTGGCAGGCAGGCACTCGGCAGTGATCGCCCACCAGCCAGCCACGTACCGGGGTGCAGGCTGGGTATCGATTGGCGTGCCGCGGCGCGGCGTGTCGCCGGCAGCGGCAGCGGCAGCGCGCTCTGATAGCGGCGACCGACAACGAGCACGCCAGCCGGGGTGAATTAATTCGCGACGCGATGAGAGCTAATCGACGGCAAAAAGGGTGACGTCACATGAGCTCGTCATGAATTAATAAGCGTGGCGGATCACGGCGGCCACGTGCGGGGGGGGGGGTGGTGGAGGGTGGGTGGGGTGGCGAGGGGCCGGGATGGGGGCGTTTGAAGCCTTGTTTCTAGCTGCGGCGGTCGCGATTCGAGATGAGATGGGGTCGTTCATGGCTCGACGTTTCGCCTTTGTTCGACGCGCTCCTGTTTATTGTGCTTGCTCTGCGGTGTGCTGACTGTTGGTGCTTGTTTGTTGCAGGGTTCTGATGCCGGGTCCGATCTCTTCACAACGACCCGGAAGCGTGAGTCTCAATACCTTCTCTCTATCTCTTTATATGGACCCTCTCTCTCTCTCTCTCTCTCTCTCTCTCTCTCTCTCTCTCTCTCTCTCTCTCTCTCTCTCTCTCTCTCTCTCTCTCTCTCTCTCTCTCTCTCTCTCTCTCTCTCTCTCTCCCTCTCCCTCTCCCCCTCCCCCTCCCCCTCCCTCCAACTCCAACAATCACTTCAACGCCTCTATATACATAGCCGCGGCCTTTACCGCTGGGAAATTGATATTGATGATAAAGTTATACACAGCCACTTTGGAGTCATTTGTAAACTTTGTTGCCAGTTCAGCCCCGAAGTCGGGAAACTTTCATGGTTTTGGCCCGTTCTTACGTGCTTGTCTCGATACACCAAGCGGTCGGTAATGTAGACATCCGTACTTACAGCAGTTTTCTTGAGCGGTTTCAAGTTAAAAACAACCGCCAACTCTTGCTACTCTCTTTTTTGCAACGACGTCGCGTGGAAAACTTTTGCAATTTTCTTCCGCGTCAGACAAGTAAACTTTTCCTCCGTCAATTGGTGTACGCTGCGGTGGCTTGATTCCCTCCATGAGACCGAGACATACAGACGACCCTCTTAGCTGCACGCCATGTCTCTCATCGCCCTCCTTGCGACTAGAACAAAACGACGACGACTTATCGGCAACTCTGTTTGACCGAGTCGATGCTGTGGCAATTTGTGTCACGCGAGCTGCGGCTAACCGGGGGCGGGCCTTGTGTTGCGAAGCGCCGCGTCGCGTCGCGCCGCCATTCTGATTTTTGACTAGAATGTTGATCGATTGTTTGCTGAACGAATTCCAATTGGAAAACACCAACAAGCATAAAAGTAGACTTCTCATGTCGAACGTTGTGTGCAAGTGGCTGAGGTCTGTGCAAAACGATTTACAAGTTAGACTAAGAGCCGGGTTTACTATGCCCAGTTAAGTTATTAACTGTCAGTTAAAGTGAAAATAGAGGTATCTGATAACAAACTTAGCTGGCAGTTAATACATAACTGGACATTGTAAAACCGGCCGTTAGTGTTTCGAAAACTTCCTGCACCGTCAGCCAAACTCGTCGCAACATAGCACGGTGTCCGCCCATCCAAACGTACATCAACATGTACATTTGACAATTTAAAGCATTCAACCAACTTGAACCTTACCGTTCTATGAAATGATTTTATTTGATATGGCATACCACAGGGTATCACCAAAGGACCAAACTCATCTAAAACAGTACCAAGCGCGATTTTCTTTCGCAAGCAAGCAACTGGCTCACCGCCTCTAAATGTATCTACCCTTGATGTGTTGCAGACGAGCTGCCTGGCCACGCGCCACCGCCCCTCACCAACGGCTCGACGACGCCACCGTCGCCGCCGCCCCCAAGTCCGCCCCCAGCGGCGCCCCCTCCCCGTCTTCCCTCGCCCGCCCTGGCTCCCCCACCGGCGCCGCCGCCCCCGCGGCTAGCGACGCCGCCTCCCAACGGGCCGGCGGTCCTCTCCAACGGGCCCATCCCGCCGATGCCGGTCGCCGTCGCCGTCTCCGCCGCCCCCGCCGCCGCCAACGGCACCACACCACCGCCACCGACGCTGCCGGCGCCCCCGCCTGTGGCGCCAGTGCCGCCGCCAGCGCCGTGCCGCGCGGCGAGTAGTCCCGCAGTGGCGTTGGCCAGCGGTGTGCCGGGGGGGTTCGCGCCGTTCCCCGCGTACCCGCCGCTGTACACGCCCTACTCGGCGACCATGCACAGCCCGTACCTTCCGCCTGGTTCGCCGCGGACCTCCGACACGGTGAGTACCGACCTATACCCTCTTATAGCATTCCCATGCCATTAGCCCCATTGCAACATTTGGGATAGCGATTTTACGGATTTTCAATGGGATGTCAGTTCACACCACAGACGACCTTTGAAATTGCACAAGACAGATGCGATGGTTTGTATCTCCGTAGAAATTACATTACAAAGTCCTTGCTTTCGAGCAAAGTGCAACAGTCGCGTCACGGAAAACCGCTTCTCGGAAAACCGCATCCGGGAACTCGCTGTGACCGCGCAGGCGGCATCCTCGGCGGATGTTCGTCACGGGAAGAAAAGTCAGTTGGCCACCGCGACAGCACGCACTAACGAAACGGAATCAGTCGCGCTGATGCGAGATCGGAGAGGTGTCGCGTCGTCCCCTGCTGCAGACTTCCAACGCGATCCATCGCAAGAGCTCGTTCGTGCCTCTGCCGTTCGGGCCATGTCTGACAAGACTCGCGAGCGAAGCACACGCGAGTTGCAGGCCCTGGCGTCGGCGATACGCGCCTGGCATCGCAGGATCGGTCGCGTTGACATGGTAACCATTTAGACGGGGTGTTTGCAGGTAATCCCCCCCCCCCGACCCCCCCGACCCCCCCCCCCCCCGTGCCTCGCGCGCGCGGGCTTGTTAGCGTGGCGTAATTAATTTTAATCCTCGTGGTTTGTAATTAGCGGCGTCTCGCGCGCATTATGCTCGGGGCAGGGCCGCGGCAGGGGATAATTAGTCTTGTTTCTACCCCCCGCCCCCTGCCACATCACCCCATCGCGCCCACCTACCCGAGGTTTAAATATTTGATGCGAGTGCCAGCGCGCGGCAAGCCGGCGAGGTAGAGCTGCCGCGATGAAAGGGTGGAATTACTCGGCTTGGAATAACAGAGCGAGCTGCTCGAGCGAACGAGCACTGCTCGGCGCGGTGCGGTCCAGAGTGCCAAGATCAGACGCGCGGCGGAATGGGATAATCGACCCTGCCAGCGCCGAGGGCTCAGGGCGCTCTTTGCTCAAGTGTGCACGTTGCGAGGAGGCTTGTTTTTCACCCGCCGAATCCCACCTGACGATGCGGGAAAGTCAGTATGGTTTTTCTATAGCACGGTACGTGGTGTTCTTTTTCTCTCATAAATGCCGCCGATGTTCTCATTTTTTGGTAATGAGAGCTCCAACAAAGATAGGATTTGTTGTTACGAAGGTAAACAGTTTGATTTGGTTTTGTTAGGTCGAGAATATATGATGGCACTTCCACGTGTTTCATTTGTCAACATTGATGCCAGCTGTGGTCGAAGTCCGTGCTCTTTCATTATTCATTTTGTAAAACACAGTTGCAACTTGCAACATATTATATTTTTCGAATTCCCTGGACGTATTCAACCTTTGAGTATATAGAGGTTCTGCAACGCTTATCAGTGATCACACAACAACCACCACCGTAACCTTCCCATTGCAGCGCGCGTCGAGATCGCCTTGCCCGGTGACAGCCAAGCAGCCGCCGCCGCCGCCGCTGCACACGTCCGGGGGCGGCGGCATCGTCGCGTCGTCGTTGCCGCCCGTCGTCAGCGCCGTGCCTGCGTGCGGCCCCTTGGCGCAGACGCCGCCCGCGCCGGCGCACGGCGTCGCCACGCTAGTGCAGCGCGAGAGTGCGCAGTCGCGCAGCCATTCCCCGCGCGGACACTCGCCGACGCGCGAGCGCGACAGCTACAGGTGACTGTCAGGGTGCAGACCGTGCCGTCGTGTTGGTCGTCCTACTCTATGGTGGTCGATCGACTCTATGGTCGACGAATATGTGCCGTGAGACGACGAAATCTCAGTGCAAACACCACTGTGTCCACAAATTTCGCTGCAAATATTGGTTGTGGATATTGGAAAGCATGACTATACGGACTATTCCTATAGGCACTAAATATACTCTAGGCTTCTCCATGCACTTTCCTTATCCTTATGATTTCTTACATGTATTTCTTTGTGTTCTTTGCTATTTACTTTTCTATTCCGCGTACACCTAATTTAGTATCACCTGTTGTTGGCTTTGTCATAGTGAAGTTAAGTGTACAGGAACCTAGTTAAGTTAATTGGCATGACAACAAGGAATGTGACACATAACATTTAATTTGTTTCTGCAGATTAGAGGCGATATACTAACCCAGAGTAGGAAAAACAAACACATAGGTAAACCTAGCCTCTGATGCTGGTACTTGCTAATGTCGACATTGGGGCTTATCTCAGGATTACGCTGGGATATTAGTTTTTGAAAAAAGTTACAATGTGGACCTCCAAAGGTACACTAATTAAGCAGTTAAACATTTTTGAACCGATCTCTTTACCAGCTTTTGTTATGAAGGATTATCTGTTTCTAGTTGTAATACCACACAAGCTATCTGCCAAGTTATAACAAATTTATGTATTTTTTGTGTTGTTTGTTTTCCACCGAGATCACAACAGTAATTCCAATTCAAATTAGTAGCAGAGAACAAACATGGTATTTTTACATCTATTCAAATCCAATGCTGGCTTAGCATTAGATTCCTTAAATCTTTTGCTGGCTGGCCATACATCCTTCCTGAACAGGTCTCGGCATCTGCAGCTAGTGCTTAATTGTCGCGAATAACGAAACATAACATGCATGATTTACTTGGCTGTGCCATCGTCATTGACACCGTGCCTATTGCTGCTGCCTCGGTGATTGACTTTCCTTGTCTGTCATGCAGCAGCAACGTGAGCTCGCTGAGCCGCAGCAGCGTGACGACCCCGGGCGCGTGCGTGCCGGCGTCGCCGTTCGGCCCGCCGCCCCCTGTCGCCCTCGCCGCCCCCGCGCCCGTCGTTGCGCCGCCCGCCCCCGTCGCGGCTGTGCCGCCCCCCGCCTCTAGTCACTCCGTGTTCGCCTCCAAGCTGCAGGCACCGCCTCTTTGGGTCAGGTATGGGCTCGAGTCCAAGCTCTGCAAGTGCTTTGCTGTCGGAGGTTACTTTCAAGAAATGTCCGTCCACATAAAGTGATTGGAAAGTATGCACCGTGCCAGGCAAAGTTAATACAACTGGTTATTGGCGCTGACTGAAAATAGCTCTTAAATCTAACGTAAGATGTGACCACATGCTTCTTATGCGGCATTTTGCAAATCCGATTATACCGATCGTAGCTACTCTGCTGGTAATCATATGGCGCCGTCTTAAATTCACATACATTGCTTGCAGCTTTGTTCCTATATGTATGACTCTTTTTTTCAAGAATGATTTAGGTCCTATTTTTTGCCGGTAAATTTACTGGCACCTAACTAATAGAATGTGTCAAGTAAAGCATGCGTGCGATTGGTTGTGCATCACGTGTCTTACGCTGGCCCTGTTTTCTGCGCCGCAGTTCAAGCAACGGGCCGCAGTCGCTGTCGCCAGCCGTGGGTATGTCTCGGCCGCCGCCCCCCTCTCTGATGCCCGCCTCCGCGTTCCCCTCGCCACTCTTCCCCCCCACCTCGTCGGCCGGTTCCACCGCCCCTGCGCCGTTCTCCGCAGAGTCTCTCTTCCAGTCCAGTGAGTAGCTCACAACACAGAGTGTTAGGGTTTAAACAAGCTGTGAGTGACATGATCCAATCAATGATGCAACTCTTGCCTTACGGCCAACTGTGATAAGTGACTGATGACCATGGACAGGAAGGAGGCTTCAGTGAAGGATGTGGGATATTCTGTGACTTTCCTTTTTTGGGGCACAGAATAAGGCAGACAATTGTGGCCAGTCTTACCATTCTTGCATCACGGAGTTAAAGTGGTAGTTGAGATTTTGTCATGGGAACAACCAATTGTGCACAGTGACATAATCATTTATTTCTGGGAGTGGCACACATAATGCTGAGTTGGCAAGAGTTATAAAGTTAGCTACAATGTTGTCTTCCTGGGAAAATCCGTATCACTCTAAAGGCTTGGCTAGGCTCCGAGTGCATCGAGAGATCGGTCCCTGGTGTCAACCTGTTGTACTTGTGTCATATAATATGGTACAGTTAATCACTAGACATAGTTTTCTAGTCTAGATAAGATTCAGAGACAATACAGGTATGTGGGCACTAGTTACTGAAGTGGTAAAAAGGAAAACATGTGTTTTCAGGTGTAGATAATTCTCTATACACTGTACAGTAAAGAGTTATATCTTCAACTTGAAGTCTCTGTTACCTCATATAACTGGTACTACTCTTACTCTGTTGAAAAATGCATCTAAGATAATATTCTATAAATTGCGCCCATATTAATCAATTAATTCTTTCAAACTACCAACATCTTTGCTAGTCCCACTACCATACAATTTCCAACTTTTCTAAAAATTTGCCTACGCTTGAGTTGTCGATTAAAAAAAAAATTAATGGAGTGTACCTTAACAATGCACTCTGTTAAACCATTAAAATATCAGCATTAGGTATGAGCCCTTGGTATAAGAGTGATATTGGTGCCCCATATGGTTAAAAAATGAATTAGAAAAGAGGTTACAAGAGTAATTTCTTAATTTACCTAATATTAAAGATCAGTCTTGATTTAGTTTACTTGCACACGTTTACGTGCAAAAACCGTTGGTGCCCACGCTCTGTGCAGCATCATCCTGACCCTTGGCTTTTCGCACCCGCAGGCCAGCAGTCGGACTTGCTGCGGCGCGAGCTGGACAACCGGTTCCTGGCTTCGCAAGAGCGCGGAGGCGGCGGCGGCGTGAGCGGTCCAGCGCTGGGCGCAGGCGCGGTGCCGCCGCCGTACCTGCGCACCGAGATGCACCACCACCAGCACCAGCACACGCACGTGCATCAGCACGCGGGCGCGCTCGCACCGCAGCTCTTCCCACCGCCGCCGGCGCCGCAGCCGCCACCGCCGCCACTTGTGAGTGTCGCGCGCGGCGTGCCCTCATCAAGCCGACGCTTCTCGTTAACCCATCAAGTCTCAAATTAATTTTCTTGGCGTGTTTAACACATATTTTTTAAATACCACTAAGAAGCAAGTAACAACATTCCTTATTTTTAATAAGATGGAAAAAATAGAGCCACATATTTTTTTTGATTTTTTAAAGCTAAAAAATGTAATTTATTGACTGTTCTATAAACAAGACTGAGCATTGACCTTTGAAGCACTATTTGGTTTTTTTTTCAGGATAGCTAGCATATGTATTGAAAAATGTGCATAGTTTTTATTAATGCATGGCTGGACAGAAATGGCGTGACATGTCTGGATGTTTGAACTAGGTTGAAAACTGGCCAAAAATTCTTTATTTGATATATACTTAGATATTTTGCCTGAACTATTTTCAGCCCAGCCCAAACAATGAGATTTGTTAAATGCCGGTCAGAGTACGAATTGTGTCTAGGAGTTTGTCACGGCTGTAGGTGGGATTTATAAGTAAATGTCAAAGGGAATGCATCGATGCCACATCTATATCATGTCTATTTACAATGAATCACTTGTACAATATCAAGTCATCAAGTAATACTTTTGTCTACTACCACTGCCATTTTACAGCAAATTTCCAAGAAAACTCTAATATTGTCATTCAATAACTTAAGTTGGGAAAATTATCTGAGGAATGTCTAGATTCTAGACTCTTATCATTGAAAGCCTTCAGCCTCGGAGGACCTACCTATATAGTAAGTAATCGCAGGATATCAATCGATGACTTAACTAACCGTACATACATTCTCAGTTCAAGGAGATCCCGAAGCTGGGCAGCGTGGAGTCGCCGTTCTACCGGCAGCCAGGAGGACTGGTGCCGGGCTATCCTGGCTACCCGGCGCCCGGACTCATGCACGCCGCCACGCCGTTCGCGCCGCCATCGCATCTCGCGTCCTTTACGCCCAAGGTACGCACAACCGCACCGTGCCATCGGCTGTTTGGACTTCGAGCGGAATGGTGACACGTTTAGGGTGCTAAACGGTGTACTACTAAAAATACTTCTAAAAAGAGTAAAAACTAAAAACCAATGTGGTTGAATTCAATATCTACATGGGGTTTGAAACATTTGGACTGGTCTTGCAATGAAACATAACTTTTCTATTTGTAATGAATGAGTAATGACTAATGAGTAATTACATGAACAATCAATATCAGTCATTTTACAGTGGGATACATAATATTTCATCAATTTGATTGTCAGTCGGGATGTACTTATATTTAACTGCTATTCGGAGTTTAAAATTGAAGTAACCCATGTATTAATCATTAACTTGGTGCTGTTGTCAGCTTTAGATTGTTTTACTCAAGAAACAACACGTGTATTTAATTATGTGCTTACTTAACCCAATGTCTTTTCATAACTTCTTAAAGTGATGGCAAAATTCTTCGGCCGGTAGTTTTCTCTCTTTATTTCTGCACTTCCCTCTTGTTCGGTGGCAGTAACGCTATGTGCTTGCTCCCCGTACCTTCTCCGTTGTGTTGTCGTCTCCTGCCTCGATCCTTCCCACTCTGATCGTAACTCTGTCGCGATTTGCTGTGGACAAGATCATCCTGACATTTCCACCAAACGTATCAAAATTTCTGTAATTATTTACTACGTCATTTTCTCAAATTTCTCCATGGCCACTTCAAGAATTGAACATCTAAATTGAATCTCTTGATCTCGGTAGCCATAGAGCCTCCTATCTCTCTTGTTCCAAATATCTTCCTGCATTTATCCAGCTATTGAATCACTTTCTTGGTATCTTGTGTCTTCCTGGACTAACCCAGCCTACATCTTGCCTCGTATCACCCAATGGCCATTCTTCCGAGCTTCTTTCCGCGGCTCTGGCAGGGCGGGGAAAGCCTCACCTGGCTCGTGAGTGTGCCTGCCGTCATAACGCCTGTCCTTTTGGTTGTCCGCAGCAGATTTCGAGCGACCCGACCAAACCCAAGCTTGTGGTACGTGTAACAACTTAACAATAACTCGCATAGGACCGCCTAACATCCAGCAAGCTTGCCACCCTGGACACTCGAATCGAATGGATTTTAAGATATACTAGCACTAGCCCTTTGCAGGCGCTGACATGGATCGAATCGTTCAAATCGGTAATCAGTTTCAGGATGTCTCTTGACCTTGTCTTGTATTTTCTGTATAAAAGGTTCTTTTCAAGAAAGTCAATTCCCACTGCAGCAAACTAGAAGCTGGATACACTACATTGCCTGTTTTTTCAGAAAGTTGAATCATATTGAGGGAAGAAATATATAAATTCAATTCAGAGACTAGGTTTTAGTTTTCACTAGAAGATAATGAGATCTAGTTCCTGCTAGGCAAGTGTTTGAACGGTAGCGCCCATGCCTAAAATTTCTCCGTCACGTCCGTGCAGAAATCTGGGCGGTGGAACGCGATGCACGTGCGCATTGCGTGGGAGATCTACCACCACCAGCAGAAGCAGCAGGCGGAGGCGAAGGCTGCTGCGGCGGCAGGCAACGGGGCGGGCGGCAAGGGTGAAATGCTTCGGCCGCCCAGCCACATCTTTGCGCCGCCACCGCCGCGGCCGCACGAACTGCCGCCCGGGTTTGGCCTCCCACCGTCGCCGCACCGCGCGCAGTTCGACCCAGCCGCGGCAGCCGCAGCCGCGCAGCACGGCTACCTATCCGCCCAGCATCTCGGTGAGACTTCGGGTGGGCTTTACCTAGGCATGCAGTGGCGATTTGGTGCACAGGAATTTAAGAAATTGACTGGCTTTTATTTGGACTATCAGCATGACAATTTTTTGTTTTTGGGAGATAATCAGAAATATGATACTTGACTGCAGATAAACTAAGGAATTTCAAAATGTCTCAACAAGGAGTTATTTTATTCACACAAATGGCAATAGCATTATTGATTCACATTCCATATTAAATATTCTTGTGTAGGTATTTGAAACAAAATTTCCAAATAGTTTCCTGATGGAAAGGGCAAAACTGGCAGTGTATTGACTGTACAATTCACCCTAACAACAATTATCAGTTGCTTCAAATAGGTTGTTTTGTTTGGACGTTTGCTATCAGATTCTATTTAGCTGATTTCCATCAACTTGTCAGCCACCGTTTTGCTAACGTTGTTGTGTTGTGTTTGCAGTGGGCGGCAGCATGTCCCCGTTCGGACGGTATCCGGGCTTCCCGTCGCCCAGTCCGGGCTTCCCGGGCATGGCCGGCTTCCCCCCGCCTCCGCCGCGCGACCACCTGCCTCCGCTCTCGGCCATGGGGCCGGTGCACGACCCTTGGGGCCGGTATGTTACACCTGGGATGAGCCAAACAGGCTTCACGGTTTTTGGGAGGCCTTTGTACTTATGGCAAATTTCGTTGGGATACCTGAGTGTACACTGGAAAGTGCAGTGTGACGTCATGTTCTCGGCCAGTGCAGCTGACAGTACAGTCGCAACTGAAAACGCGCACCAAACGAGTGCAGCCTCCTAGAGCGCGCGAAAAATGGCGGATTTTGTTTTTTATTTTGACACTTTTCAGCCAAATAAACCTTTTTACACTTGTTTTCCTTTAAAAAAATCGTAATTACGCTTTTAGAATGCATTTATATCGACCCACATCTTTGCTGGAGTCGATTTTGGATTGAAGATGAAGTGACAGTGACAGGTCTACACAGGCCTACACCGTCAAAATAGTCAGTGCAGGAAAGTGTACACGGAGTGCGGGTAGATCTCCCAATCGAACGTGATTTGGTTTGCACTGGTGCAGTGGAACGCCCCAATTGTACACTCGAACTGCACTCAGTGTACACTCAGTGTACACTAGTGCAGCCAACCAAATATGCCATTCATTAATAAAAGAAACAAAAATAACTGGTTCATTTGTTTAGACTGTCAATTCAGTAACTCTTTAGTAACCCTTGCAAAAGTAACAAGTACAGGGCAGCTATTGGGTAAAATTATCAACGAGTGGTCGATGTTTAGCAGTAGCCATTGAAATTTTAAATAGAACGGCAACTTTAAACTATCGATCGGAGACTGACCAATTGCTGGCAGCGATGGAAATAACTTATTCCCAATCTGGCCTCTGGTCACAAAATGATGGGAAACCAGTAGACTTTGCTTCAGCATTCAAGTCCCAGCATGAAATAGATTTTTATTCAAGCTTAGCTCTCTCTTTATCAGTATCAGTGGAGCAACTAACTTTTGAATGATTATTCTTTTTTTGGATTGTACATTGATATAGATGAGCAGGGCAAGTAAGTCTAGGCACAACAGTTTTCAACTGTCTTTTCTCTCGAAACAAGATGCCCAAAATGACGGGAAATTAAATGGCTCAAAACAACAAAAGACACAATATGTTTCACATTATTGTAAAACAATTGCTTTCTGATTTCTGGTCACTAATTGCCTTTGAATTCTCTTACCTGAGAATAGAAAAAAAAAATATAATATCTTGCCTGAAGTGCTCTACCTTTATCGTCAGTGTTTTCTTTCAGACTAACTTATATACGTTCCCACTCTGCCACAGCCTGCCCCCCGCTCGAGGCGGCAGCTTCGCGCATGGCTGGGCGCTCAAGCCCGAGCCGAGTCCACTGGACCGCCGCGCCGAACTGGAAGAGCGCGAACGCGAACGGGAACGCGAACGCTGTCGGCGAGAGCGCGACGAGGCACGCGAACGCGAGCGCCAGCGCGAGGAAAAGCAGCGCAAGGCGGATCAGGCCGAGCGCGACCGCCGCGAACGCGAACGAGAGCGACGCCAGCGGCACGACGCGGCGGCGGCAGCAGCGGCAGCGGCCAAACTGCGTGAACGGAGCCCTCTGCGCAACGGCCTGGTGGACGAACCTCGTGTCAAGGAGGAGCCGCGCGCGCCACCGCCCCTCAAGGAGGAGTACCTGCCGCACCCGTTCATGTCGCGGCACCTGGCGCCGCCGCCCGGGGCTCCCGGTGGCCGCGGCCCGCACTACCCGCCCACGTCGCCGTGGGGCGCCGTCGACGCGTACCCGCCGTACCCGATGCAGCTGCGCTACAACCCGATGATGGCGGCCGCGCTCGAGGAGGAGCAGCGCGCCAAGATGTACCCGGGCTTCGGCGCAGGTCAGGGCGGCGCGCCCATGCCCGGGGGGCCGCCCGGCATGCACCGACTCGGCCCGGCGCCAGCGCAGCACCCCAAGAAGGAGGAGCCGCGATGACGGCAGCCTGGCCGCGGGGCCCATGTCTAGCGGCGGCCGGCGAGCACAACGCCGCGGACGTGACTGCCTGCAGCGAGCGCCGCGCGGCCGCGCACGGACAAACTAGTCAACCGCCGCGCCGCCGTCGGTCGCCCCAAACCCCAACCATTCCTTAACCCCTTTATGATATTATCCCCCTTTCACGACAGAGGGAACGTTGGTCGCTCGAAATGGTATTTTTGATAAAACGAAAGGTGCGCGTCCCAGGTTTTGATTTTTGTGTAGTGCCGTCTTTCCGTTCCGTGAGCTCGACGCCCCCCCCCCCCTCCCCTCCCCTCCCCCCACCAACCCCCCTGCCCCGGTCCCGGGCTCTCTCCGGGACCGCGCAAGATGGCGGCCGGCGCGGTGCAGCGGACACCGTTAGCTACAGGACTAGCGAATTGGATGTACCTATATTGTATTTTTTGCTGTTTCGGTAATTTTGAATATTTGTAGATAGCTGATGAACTCTGGTTTTAACTTAATGAACAAATCACATGTACACAGAAGTGCGTACTCGCGACGTGTACTTTGTAAAGTTTTGTAGCGACCCGGTGGTCGGGCGAAGATCGACCAATGGAACCTTGTATAGCGTTTCTATGTGGAACAAGGAACGAAGTTTCTCAACTCAACTCGGCGAAGTGTTGTTCTTTTACTGACCCGCGCTTTCCTTGACATCCTCTAGTAGGTAATAATTTGAGCAAAGTATGAGAAGCTTTCCATGATTACTCATCAACAATCCATTACAGTTCCAAAAGTTTGTGGCGCTGGTAGTGCCCACAAAGCATAGGATTGGGTAGGTATGGCCAAAAGTGTACTCAGATTGATGGAAAGTTAATTTTTAAAACTGGTTCTTGAGGGATCAACAAAGTTAAGCAACAGGGTGCGGATGGGGAACTGGTTGGTACAAGAGGAGAGTCTTGAAGGAATGAAAACAGCCACATTCACCATTGTATGGTATACTTTTCAATGAATCAAAATTCTTGAAAGTAGAGATTACAGTGCAGGAATTGTACATCATACTACCACCCAATTAAGCCTTATTGCTTTTCGATGGCAGATAGTGACAGCGCCGAGTTTCCCAAAAATCTAAATTATTTCATCATCATTAAATTATGACCCATAATAGCACACTTAATGAACGCATTTCTCGTGATTGCATCATTCAAGCATGGAGGTCAATTTTGTCTCAGGTTAAATAAATGTATATTCTTCAGGTATTTGGTAATCCATAATTTTTGGATTTTGCATCGAATGAAGTGGAATTTGGTTCCCAAAGTGAGAGTTAAACATGCTAACGGCGACAAATAAGTATGTTTACCGATTGAAACTTCCAGTCTTTGCTTTCCAAATAAAATAAATAACCAATTGTCAATAATCATCTCATCGTTAAAAGCCAAAGTTCTTCTGTAACTCTTTTCGGCATAACCTAATAAACAAACAAAGGTGAACGACCCCGTGGCCAATGATGCAATGAGAGAGCAATCCGTCTCGTTGAGCGCACCGCGTCAACAAAATGACAGCCTATATCCGGTCCCATCGTCGCCTCTACGCCCTCGCAGTCCGACCGGGGGACCGTTCTGGCCCCTTGGTGCGTCTACCTGCCCTGCGCCGCCAGTGGCTGACTTGGTTTGACTCGACGAAGCTACAGCAGTCGCCTCTATGCAGTCGCCGTCGGCTCGCGCTGGAGGACAGACGCCCGGTAATAGATATTATATCCGAAGGCGTCACGCAAGACGGCATTGATAAGACGCAAGGCGATGACAGCAACTACGGAAGATTGGCGATAAGATAGTGATTGCAGTAGGTTAAAAGGATGGCGGTGTCCACGACGTGTTTGCGGTACCTCGTGTTCGTCGTCGTCGTCTTCTACGGGGTGAGTACCTACCGGACTGGCAGCGGCTTTTCGATGACCGTTAATGACCGTTACTCAATCGAGCTTCGTTAGGACAATTGACTGGCATCTGACAATTAGCGATATCATCAGACTGAGCCAAGGTCCGCGCTTTGGGTTTGCCGTGTAGTGACTCAGTGGTATTGGGTATGTGGCGATGTGATTGTAAGATGTTTATTTTTAGATAGGTAGTGTATTGTAATTTTGTAAACGTGTTTGTGGGCCCGGGTCACAGAGTGATAGTGGCGAAAGTGTGAAAAGTGACCACTGTTTTAAGTGTTTACAAAAACGTATGAGCCGCGACAACCGAATCGGTTGTCCCTTGTCCGTTGTCGCGTGTGAAACTGATAGATAGGAATGTATGTCGTTTCTACTAATAACATAATATGCATCTTGTAAAAGTACCTATGCGTTGCAATGTGCTGTGGTAGCTATGTGACAAGTTGATGCTGACAAAAGCGTTTCTGACACGAACCTATATGTCACACTTCCTGGTATGACCTTCTTATGTTGCGTTCGTTACGCGTTACCTATCTACACAACACCTTTGATCTCTCCATCTGATCTGATCTGATTGCCTGGATTTGAACGTCGTCAGAACTCAGAATCCCGGACGAGAGATTGTCCGCCCCGTCAATTCAGGCAATTGAATTCACTCATCATAATGCACTAAGTATAGTTGCAATTTATCCAATTGTGTTTTGAAATCAGCATGCTGCTTGAAACTCATGTGAGTGGCATGAGAGGTACCAGATTCGATCCCTCAAACGGCCCGCTGAACGTTCGCGTCTTATAACAAAGGGAGTCTGATAGTGCGGAGGGTAGTTGACACCCAAACGGCGTCCCAGCGATATATGAAGGGCAGGGCTCGACTGGACGTGCCTTTAGGTGTCGGGTAAGATTTTGGAAAGCTGAGCATTGTGTAACGCGGTTGCGGGCTATACGGTGAGGTTATGGCGAGCCAGAATCTGCTAGAAAGATGAGAACCCCTTAACTCCCAATCTTTAGCGCCGTCTCTTAGCTGGATGTGTCTCTCTAGGTGTCGGGTCTGGCCGTAGCGGTGTGTGGAGGCCTGCTCATCGGCCAGCTCTTCTCGGCGAGGGACGTTCTGCGTCCTCCGGTGCTGCAGATATGCTGGGTGCTGGCAGGCATGGGGCTGGCGGCGGCCGTTTTCAGCCTCCTCGGATGGCGAGCGGTCGCTAAAAAGAGCACTGCTCTCATTAGGACGGTGCGTACCTTACCTTGCAACTAGTGACTGCATTATGGTTGTGTTATTACATCCCTAACCTTGCGTGTATAGATGATTCCATACCTCCGCTGTTGGAAATAATGAATTGGCATCACGAGTCGCGGGTATAGATTTAATTACTGGTATTGGCACCTTACCTACATTGCTATTATACCTATATAGATACGTACATAGAATTGTCACGCCACGCTAATTTGGTGACTTGCAAATCGTCCCCGTAAAATCCTCGCAGTACTGGATGCATGCTACCAACAATTTATTTTCCCTCAAGACCGTATCATTTAATATATTTTTGTTTTGTCCGATTTAGCGAGATCTTGGCCAATAAATGTAATGCCTAATCACAGCAACCCACTGAAATTGCACCATTCATGGAACGGTAAATTCACTCAGCGCAGTTCTCCGATTTCAACGCTAGCAATCCCCGTGCTCTGTTTTGTCTGCAGTTCGCGGCGCTGGTCGTGCTGGTGATCGTGGTGCAGCTGTCAGTGGCCACGTGGGCGCTGGTGGAGCGCACGCGCGTGCACGACGGCGTCACGCCCGCGCTGGAGTCACATCTGAGGGCGTTCGACGCCGCCCTGCCCACCACCGTGCGCTTCTGGGATCGGATACAGACCACGGTGAGGGAACGCTCACGGGAATTCGGGAGTCGTCATCGATAATCAGGACGCCGTATAAGGCCGCCGTTTAAGGCCGCCTGTAATAAGGTCATCCAGCTCTTGACTTCATTCATCGACGGCTTGAGGAAACTAGTGAGCGAGAAAACTGTTGACAATGATGGGAAAAGTGTCGCGCATGCATTTCAGAAGGAATATAGCAAATCTCTCTCCTATTGTGCGGAGCCTTCCGATTTCCAAATGTGATTTTGAAAACTGTTCTGAATCTATTTGATTTAACCAAGAATCACCTCGCGATTAAACATTAGCTAGCTACATCACCATCCTTTCTCCAACTTTACACCAGGACCCAGTGCAACGAAACTCTGCTGTCAGTCACTAATGGCCCACGTTTGTTCGCGCGCAGTTGGAGTGTTGCGGTGTGGACGGGCCGGCCGACTGGCGCAGCCGCGCAGCCGCCGTGCCGTGGTCGTGCTGCGCCAGCGCGCAGTCCGCGGGCGACGCCGCCTGCGCGAGCGTCCACCAACGCGGCTGCCCGACGCCACTGGCTGAGCTAGCAGCGTCGCGGCTCGCGGCGGCCGCCGGCATCGCCGCCACTGCGTCGTTGGCGCAGGCCGTCGCTGCGCTCTTGGCTGCGCTGCTCGCCTCGGGGCTGCGTCGGAAGAAGCGTCGCGACGCCCAAGTCACGGCGTCCATGCTGGAGGCGGTGCCGCTGCGCACGGCGAAGAAGTGAAGTGTGTGGGGACTGGGGTATAGGGGATGTTTCACCCTTGATAGTCCCAAGAAGAGGAAAAAGTGCCAATGGTTGGATGACAAGTGGAGCGACGACAAGAGGACAATCCTTGCTTGCCTGTTATGTATAATTAGTGGTTTAATATAGGTTGACATTTTCTATGACTTAATTTTCCTTGTTCTCATTTATTCCCGTGGCACAACGATCCGAGAGCTGACGCCCTCTTTGATGGCTCTTTAATGGGCCGTTTACTATTTCGACACGGCTAACAATCGAGGTCTTTGCGCAGATAATGTGTGCAGCATGGATGGTATAAAGAGATAACTTTTAATGATAATGCAGCGTTAAGACGTGCTGTTAAGGAGCCAAACTTCACAGGTCACAGTCTCGCTCTCGGTGGTGTTTTCTCGGAGTAATATTAAACGAGAAACTTAACTTGAATTTATCCTGATGTTAAGATGAACATTTCTAAAGGTATTCTATACAAATGTCGGATGTATTATACAGAATCGCTTCTGTTTATGTCTGAAACGTAACAGATTAGACGGCAAATAATTTAGTACCGTCAGAGTGAAATTGGTATCCGCGCGATGTCCTCTGGATAAACATTGTCACATTCTCCAACGCCACCGGGAGGACCGTGCCAGAGCCGGCTGTGTTGGAAACGTCCGCTGCACCGGGAGCAGAACCCGAACGGTCGGCCACAGCTTCGAGCGTCGCCGGCCAGGGGCGCGCGACGCCGACGCCGACGCGACGCAGACGCCGACGCGACGCAAATAGCCGCTCGGCGCGCCAGGCCACGGCGTCGGTATTTATAGCAGGACGCCGGGCGAACCGTTACGCAAACCTCTCGAATGCTCTGTTAACAAGCACCTCACTTCCCATCACTACTGCTGGTTTTTCGTCTGTACCGGCACTTGGAGTATTCATATGCGAATCTAAATTGAATTGAGATTCGAATATTCTTTGTCGTGGGCAGATTTGTTATGCTCCTTTCGGAGTTTCAAATTCAGCAGCTCAGACGAGGAATACCAATTTGAACTCCTTATTCAGGAGAGACCAGCTGGCAATTTGAGACAAAGTATACCTTCGTATCTCTATACCTTGAAATCGATACGCATTCGCGCAGGAATTTATTAATAAACGTAATCCGGAAATCCTCTTAAAATACACAAACACACTGGAATTGTTTCCCCTCAACTTTTCCCAGCCTCAAACCCTTAGGTCGGCTAGCGCACGGCCTGAGGACGGATCGTTTACAAGATAATTAAGTCATCCTGTGGTCAACGCTTTGCAAATTAAGCGATTGCATTGTCAAAGAGCGTGCACCCTTATTTGGTACCGCTAAGTTCAAACAGACCTCGCGGAACGAAACTTATAAACTAACGTAAAATAGCACCCTTGTATATCACACCCACGACCCCCCATAAAGTGGCTCGGCCCAAAAACACCGAGTGAAGCGCTAGGCCGTGACTGCCCCAAAAAACCACCCCAAGAGCTGGCTCCCGGAAAAGTCCGGGCTCTGACCCCGGCCCCCCGTCCCCCCCCCCCCCCATTCCCCGTCCGCCGTCCCGCCGGCCCCCTTTTGACGCCGGCGGTAACTTGTTGCCCCGCGCGCCAGTCGCGTCGAGTCCGCCGAGGGAGACAGGTCCCGCTTCGACTCCCGGCACGAGCTACGCACGAGCACCACACGAGACTAGCGACGACGCGAACTTCTGAACCCCCGACCGAGTGACAAGATACGAGTTACTCCCAGCGAGAGAGAGACAACGAATTCGAAGCCCGAGGCAGCAGCGGGACGTGCGCGAGTGAAACGGCGCCCAGGATTATTATGCCGTGATAGTTAACCCGAGTTAAAGTGCGAGTTAAAGAGTGAGGGTCACAGCAGGATGGGTGACACGGAGGGTGGCTCCGAGCAGGATGATGTCTCATTCCTGCGGACGGTAAGATGTTCACGTCATTGTGCCCATATTGTTTCGCTGGCAGCCCCTGTAATGCTTCACTCCTGAATGTTACCTGCACCGCACATCTCTTCCATAAGGTTACATGATGTAGACACGGCCTATTGTGTAGAGTTAAGTTTCAGAACGTTACGGAACTTCCTGTTGTCTTGTCTTGGAACAATCAATTCCATCTCGCGTGTCCCGTGCCAATTCTGTCCCAGACGCGCGTTGACGACGTCTGCCTGCCTCGCTACGCTGCCAGAATTTGGCAGCGCTCGGCTGAAATAAGCTGGAAATAGGGAAGATGACACTCTGGTATCGTGAAACACACAAAGTTCGGGTTTGTCATTTCTATCTTGGAGCTTCATTCTGTTGCTCTGTAGATGGGAAGAGTGATTTTTTACGGTTCTGGTATTTTGAGTCATGAGATACCGTAAAATCAGTAAAATTTCATGATAACATAGTAAGCATAAATGTATGATCGACAAACGCCACATTATTTTGATGACTTCCTTGCAAAACAAACCAAAATATCGTCAACAACCAAATCGTTCCATAAAATCTAAAATATTCCTGTAACAATACATTTCATGCATATTTTAACAGCTTATTTAATCGATAATTGCATAATATAATATTAACCATGCATTGTATTGTATACCCACCCCTATTCGAAATACCCACGCCGATCGGCAAGCTGTCACACGCTGCCACGCGCCAAGCTCGGATCGAGGCCTTAGAAAATGTATCGGCGACTCCACTACCTACTAACCCACTGCCGACAAGACATACACAACCTTCCGATCTCGATGCCGGGTTGTGTACATTACTTTATTTATGATTGGCCGGGTTAGATTAAATCTCGTTCCAAACAAATAGACAGCACAGCGGGCTACAAGCAACAAATAATAAATGAACCCCAAACACTCGGTCTGCGGACTTGAGCAAGAAATCAAAACGCTCGGCGTCTCCAAAATGAATAAGTGACGAAGCTCTGGGAAATCCTAAACGTGGCCCATAAGCACCTAGTCGGGCATTTCGTGTGCCCCCGGTTCCTGCCCGTGCCTCGTCGAACCAGCTCCACAAACTAGTCGTGTTTTTATTCCGGTGCTAGTGAGCGGTGAATTATTGAGGTACCCATTTGCCGTGCGAGAGAGTGGGTGGAAGATTCACTCCCCCCCCCCCCCCCGTGAGAGGGTGTTAAATCTTGTTGGAACTGAGGAGTAGCTTTATTGGGGAACGGGGAAATGGCCTGCTCATTTATGAATCGCGGAACGCGGAGCAGCTCTTCTTGTGCTGCAGGTATATCGGCTGAGTGTATGTATACACGGCAGTTTCAATCCATTACATTTCCCTACCGAATGGAACCATGGACTTCTCAATAAATTTTTTCAATCGTGAATTCATGGGTTCAAATCAATAACAAGAACTAATTGGCGCGCGACACGAAAAAATCGTTAATATTCATAGCTTCGTTGTCAGAAGCGACAAAGCGTTCCACAGTCCGCAAAACCATCCCCCATGGACGTGTCCGTTTTTTAACAGAGGTGAAAATTTCATTGTCTATAACGCGTAGCAGCCAGCCAGCCGAATACCTTTGATTGTTTACAAACACCCTGCGGCTCGCACTCACCCAACGGTGGTTAACGTTCTCGGCGAGGTTATCACCGCGGCGCAGCACGTTATGGCGACGCCGACGCCGACGCGCAATTGGCAGGCGTGTTCGGAGGCGTCGCGACGCGAGCTGCATTATGCACGGCGTCGCATCTGTCGCTGACACCGACGGACGATTGGTGGACGTCGTAGACCGCCACAAAGCTTCAGCGTCGTGGGAGCCGTGGGACCCTCGTGCACTAGGGCATTGCTGTGCGCCAGAGCGAGGTGCAGTGACCTGGCATTCGCTATAGTATGTGCAGTGATATCTCTGACTATCACTTTAGTTGCCAATTAATATGAAAATGATAAATACGGCCAAAATCATGATAAGTTCTATGGTTTGTATTGAAATGTTTGGCGTATTATGTTCACGGAGAAGCAGCGATAGGTATTAGGTATATGCTTCCAGGGAGTTTCAATAGTTATATGCCAAACTAGCATTTATGCAATTTATGATAATTGCCTGTTCCTGTTCGCGCTATGCGACTCAAAACAATAATCATGACAAAGGACTTAAGAGTATGTCAGGACACGACTCAAACGTTCTGTGGGATTACCCTGCTTCATACCCAACTGCCGAATTCCCCGAAACGTACTGGTGCCTGTCCTGGGCCCTTGCGGCGATAAGTCCATCGTGCCCTGGAGCGCCACGACGTCCCAAGGTCCCAGACGCCATCCATCAGCCGGTTCGATCCCGGACGGGCGGACGCGGCTACCTGGAATGGTCTGGAATATACTGGAATGCAAGGCCGGCTTCGATCCGACTCCGTCAATCGGCGTGGCGTGCATAAGCCCGATCTGGCGGACCGATCCGGGGCAGTCCGACGCCACGGTCGCCATCACAGCATAAGAAGCAGCTGGCTGCGGTAAAAATAGCCCAGCTCGATGCCTCCAGCAGCCCCCCCCCCCCGCAATCAGACGCCGGGCAATCGCAGCACCCACTACCTAAGGAAACTGCTTGCTAAGATGCCACACGAACCAATGTTTACAATGTCAGGTCAGGGCAAATGCATAGTCGGGTGCTCCCCACGTGTTAATGGAGGCGTTAACGACCCGTGCTCTCGCGCCGGCTTTGTCGTCAAGCGATGTCAAGGAGGATTGATTGATTCCAAAGCTGTTCGGGCGTCGGTGCATGAACGACATGCTGGCTGGCTGGAGCTAAAGTAGTCTGGACTCTGGAGGGAATAAGGGAGCACGGTATCGTATGTTGCAGATGCAGCAGCATACTTTTCGCTCTGACGCAATGCTACAGTGTGGATTCCTCCATTTTTCCTTGTCTGTATATAAAGGTGGACTAGGAAGTTTGTCGAACGATTTCGTTCTTGATTCTCCCCATAACACTTTTCTCACAAACAGAATCCGGGGTCCCGCGTTACTCGAAGACCTACTGTTGGAGAACGATGATGGAATTGGAAGACTCCCGAATTCCTGAACCAACACAACAACAACAACAACAAACTCGTCCTTCCCGGCCCACTGCTCCGCACGATACGATTCAAAGGGAGCAGGGCGGGGGCGGTGGGAGGGGGTTGGGGATCGAACCCACGACATGTATTCCGGCACACGTGTGTGCGAAGTCTCATCACGCGTCACGGCAACGTCCTCGGGGGAAAACAATCTGGAGGAACTTTCCACTGGCCCACGCTGGTTTGTTTTCCAATCTCACGCGTTAGTCAGGCATGCCGTGCCGGGAAAACTACGCACGTACGTAGTATACTTTCAATCGGGTCGGGCAGCCGGCACCTTTGATTGGTCGGAATATCAATTCTCTGCCGCAAAGCAGACGCCCGCGAGCTGCTTCGCTGCTGTCTTAATTCGAATTTTATTCAAATCTATGCAAATGCATCCGTGGCAGCTCTCACACAGATAAATCCTAGAAGGGCGGTGAAACTCAGAATGTGGGGGTTTGGGGGGAAGCGTGCCAACTACAGACCGTTCCGGTCGCGTCAGGGAAATCGGGGAAATACTTGTCCGACACACCAATCTGGGAAATCGACTTTCCATGGGCTGCTTTTCAACTGCAAACGACCGCTCCGACAGACACCCGCGGGATCGCACCGTATGTCGAGGTGATTTGCAGAAGCGTTCCCGAGCTTATTGAAAAATCCAAAGAAACCACCATGGCCGGGGCATCGACATCTATAGGTATAAAACGGCGAGTGCTTCGGTGTGCACCATGAACAACTGCCGTTACGGTGCCTGGCGCTAATTGAGCATGGCGCACCTTTTGCTCGGAATTATATATAGATCCTTTGTATGTCATTAGTTTAGAAACATGAAAAATGAAGATTTATTTTAGTGCATGCATCCGAGCATCGTTAGAAAGTTTCCACTAAGATTTTCGTGGTTCTTCCCAAACAACTCCGAAATCATCACAGGTTCGCCGATTCAAAGTATCGCAGGAAAGGCTATAGTCTATCGTATAGCCTTTCGAGGCCTATAGCCCAGACATGGGCCAAAGGTCGACCGAGCATGCGGGCCACTTTGGCCCTGTGGCCATGTGGCCCTGAGGCGTGTAACCCTGTGGCCCCTTTGGCCCAGTAAAGGGCCAAAGGTCGTCCGAGCATGTAGGCTGCCCAGGCCCTGTGGCCCTATGGCTCTGTGGCCCTGTGGCCCAGACAAGGGCCAGGGTCGATGGACATGCGGGCCAATGCAGCCGCATCGTCCCGTGCAGTGTACGCAGCGACCGCACGAATCGATATCGCCGTGTAGAGCGCAGTCTGTCTCTCTCGCACTCGCGGTCTGCCGCATCTTCCGTCTCGCTTGCTCCCGTCGTCTCGCACACCTGACCGTTAATTAGACTAATGCGATCATCCCCGCCGTGTCACGTGGCCGCTTCGTCTGTCCTGACGCTCTCGGTCCCGTGGAATTCACGCTGCGGCGCCCCGAGGTTAAGCAGCATTGGCCTGAGTCGCGCTGTGGGTGGGTGACAGCCATGTGGGTTAATTTCGATGTTAGCTAGTGCAACGGCGTCGTTGTGGATAGTGGAAGCTCCTTTCGCACGTCGTACCGTATGGTGCTTTTCGACAATATACTGCAGACATGGTATGGTATGAACACCGTTTATGTTCCCGCTTTACAAAATGTTTGCCTTCATTCTTATACCGCCCTCCCTTTCTCAGCCATCGCCTCGATTGTCAGGTCAGCGCGCTGTTGAACACCGCAAAAGGTAGTCAATCTATCAACGGCATCGCTTTCGTTGTACATCCTTCCGTCGGACGGAATGGGAGGCTGCTCTCTTTCATCCGGTCTCCGTCAGCGAGGCAGAGACTTTTGACAGACATGCAGGGACTAGAGAAAGCCGGTTCAGGGAGCCTCATCCAGGGACGTGAAAGGCAGGACAGGGAAGTGCAAGACAGGGCAGGGCAGGGCAGGGCAGGGCAGGGCAGGGCAGGGCAGGGCAGGGTATAACCTAAGGTAGAACTGCGTATAGGGAAAGACAGTGCACTGGGTGCCTCCGCAGGAGTGTGGAAGCCAGGACAGCAGGACGGCGAGATGCAGGGCAGGGCAGGGGAAAATGCACGACAGAACAGGGCAGGGCAGGGTATAACCTAAGGTAGAACTGCGTATAGGGAAAGACAGTGCACTGGGTGCCTCCGCAGGAGTGTGGAAGCCAGGACAGCAGGACGGCGAGATGCAGGGCAGGGCAGGGGAAAATGCACGACAGGACAGGGCAGGGCATCCCTTCCGAGCCATGCGGGGCATCGGCGAGTCGGTCGATAAGACGGCACGCATGGCGAGCTTGCCTGTCGACATCGGCAGGGGCATGAACAACCTCTCTTCATTAACGCCCTCGGTACGCCGCGGGCCTCAATTCAATTAGCCGCCGGCCAAAGGTACGCCGAAAGAAATTAATCACGGACCAGGCTTGCGTTGATGCATTTGAAACGAGCATTAGCGACGCTAGAACCTTTTACCAAATTATGGACGCACGAGCACATTATTATCGGCATCACTTTGCCCAGCGAGGCATTCTCCAAGGGGGAATTTTTTAACAGCGAAACCGCGTTCGCATTTCCAATTGTGTACGTCGATGTGGCCGTTCAGACACGACACACATTTGCATTTGTAGTTTAGTAGTGTGTGTATACTTTCACTGCATTCGATGCTACCAGCCGACTCGTGCCCGACTCACTCTTGGCTGATTGGACATTATGTCGAAGTAGTCGGTGGGCGACCGGGGAGTCCCTTGGCGAGTGGCGTTCCCGGGGACGGGACTTCGGTCCGTAGGGAGCGTCACGATGACAACAAACCACGTAGTCATTGGGTTTCTTTTCCCAGTCACACGGTGCAGCAAACCAGGTCGTTGTCAGAGTAATTTTAAAATGTATTTAAATGTTTGAAACTTTTATAAACCATGGTATCAGACGTGTTGGTCAAGAAGAGGTACATCGTTGAGTAATCAGTGGTCGCCAGTTTACGCAGCAATTATTTCAAATAACGAGTTTGTGTCGATTTTACGTTGTTCTTTGACCATTTCACTAAAGTTAGAGTTTGTTATCGCCAAACAGATCCAGTTTATTATAAATTCTCATTCTCAATTTTACAGCTTATTTTGACTGCAGATACGGTAAAACATAGCCATTAGTTCGCACGTTCCCGTCCCTGCGTGGTGCTAATTCACCCCAATGGCCACCCAGCCTAACCCCACCAATCCGTCATCGACGCCGAGCGCCGGTAGCAGCAACAAGTGCCGAGCGCCGTTTGGCCAACGTCTTCCGCCGCACGGAGGCACGTCGCCATAACGACGCCTCGTCACGACGCCTCTCGCGGCCGAGACCGCCGATAGACCGATAAACCTCCGGCGCCTCTCGGCGGAATGCCGTCGACGGCACGGAACGACGCCACGCCGAGAGGACGCGGAGTTTTTTGTGACATCGCGCACAAAATAGGAACGAAACGGTTTTCTCGTCCCTTGAGATTGCCGTAGGCAGGTACTTTCCGTGGCCGCAAGTGCGATAATAACGTATGTTGACGTTTCTCTTCTTCTATATACCTGTGCCGATAAACTGTTTTAACCGCGCTGCAGGCATGTGGCGATAAAATGAGATCGCTTTCACCCTTCGCTTCAGCACCTGATTGTCTTAACATCATCTGCACAAACGGAGAATGCTGACCCTCTCGCCGGCAAGAACTGCAGCGATGGCGGGGTCCTGCCGAAGACACGAGGACATGGTGGCCACTGTCGGACAGCGAGATGCACGCATTCTTGGGCCGGTGCCCGTCGAAGGCGGACAGGAATAGCACTCGGCTTGGCCGGCGCTCAACGAAACAACACCGACACGCTCTGCGATTGTTTCCCGTGCTGTGCAGGTTAATTCTCGATACCGGCCGTGATTTCATCGCCCAGTCGCGCATCTGGGTGGCGGTGGAATATCAACTCTACGGCCTCCTTGATCCTTTCGAGCGCCAGAAGCAGAGCCTCGTGGGAGTAGTAATCACCTCAAGCCGCCGGGACTCGACAAGGCGAAAATAGGAAAAAAAACGAGTTGAATCGGGAAACTCGGGAAAGGCGGGAAAGTTGGACGGGAAACTTTTAAACACATCCAGAAAAATTCTTTCAACGCCGCGGTGTAATTTTTATGCATCTTCTTTAGACACTGTCCCCAAGGAATAAATTATAATACCATTGATCATCATATTTCATAATTTTCTTTTGTCACCGTAGAGTAAACAGAACCAACCTTACCTCGGAATTTGTTCTTTCCCTCCATCTGTGTCTCTGCGACTAATCATACCAGACGTCGACGAAGTAACGTAGCATGTCTGCGACTCCACCCCCCCCCCCCCACACACAGCACGACCGCTCGCCGAGATTCTTATTCGAAATTCAATGTCGACTGACAAAAGCACGCGTCGCACAATAAGATTTTAATCCCAGCTGTGGAAACTTTTATTCAATTATCATGTTGATCTTGGTTCGGGCGTAATTACACTCGGCACCCTGTCTCAAAAGCGATGCTGACGCCGACGCCGACGCCGACGCCGACGCCGGCGCCGGCGCCGACCGAGAGCGCGCCGGGTGACAATGGCCCCAGTTCGACGTCGCGCGGACAGACGCCGGCGTCGCGGCGCTAGAATCGATGCCGGATCGCGACACTGTGCTTCTCACTGCCGTCGTCGAGAATCGAACCCCATCCCCCGCTGCACTCTTTGTCTCTAGCTCCATTATTCTCCTTGTGCGTACTGCAGCCGACTCCCAAGAACTCGAGATGATAGCCGCGCTCGCGATATAAAGCCGGTTGATCCCTTGAAAGCCCCAAAAGCTTAGCAGAGTCCGGCCACTCTAAGCCTGGGCACGCTTAACGCTCCAGTAGTCGGCGCCCGGCATTTAGCGGACCGCGCCGGGCGGCGAACCCGCGTCGCTTTTGCCGCGAAAGGTTCTAGCGTCGACGCCGACGCAGTGGGGGCGGTTTTCGCGGCGTCAGCAGCAAGAGTTTGATGCGGCTGAAATATTCATGACACGCTGCGGCCGAAATGCTTACGCGCGGCGAAGGCAGTGGCTCTATCGAACAATACGTCAAGATCAGCTTGATGATGATGAGGCTGCGTCGAAATGCGAGACCACACATTTAAATACGGCGTGATTCATTCTTGGTTCGATTCCAGATTGCGTCTGAATCCGCGATGCATCCCCGTTGCTTCCAGATACTAGTGCTCTTGCTCTATTATCGTTTTTGCTATTATTGCCTGACGGACGAATGTCTAAAATGAGAACAAAACAATGTAGTTCGATCCACGGCCCTATTGTTGAGTCGTACGCAACTTTATTTCAACCAGCCACTTGGATCTCGAATCCACTCCGCGCCAGAGCCGAACTCTAAATCTTTAATTACATTGTGTCTTTTGGTTTCCGAGTCTGTCGCTTTGGCACGCTACCAAACCGCACAAAGTTCAGCAGAAACTTTTCGGAATGTTTAATTGTCGGTATTAATCATCGTAATAATTAGTTTGCATACAATTATACCAATTATAACCTCCAGTTGTGCCGTGCTTGTGCCATCCAATCCCATCACGAGACACGCAAATGGAAAGCGCACATGGAAATCTGGACGAGATCCCCTTCCGACCTCGTGTCATCAACTTGGCCGTGCTCCGGACTCGAACCATGGCCTTCCGCACAGTGATGCGTCGCTTGCATCGTCTGCCGTGGCGCTGCACTCGGCGACGACTGCCACTGCACCGGACGCAGCCCGTCGCACACGCCAGGTGTCAAGGCTGCCGTGGCGGCCAGGTGCACCATTACATCTGCTGGCAAGCCATTGGCCGCGATAAGCGGCCGGGAAGAGTTACGACTGCACGGCACGCTACGCGCGCTCTGGCGGCTGCAACGCGCACGAAAAGACGCGCGACCGGGGATCGATCTCGGCACTCTAGACCGTGCTGCGTCGGTTGTGTATCACAATGCGCTTGTGGGTGGTGAACGCCGCCCCACCCCCGCCCTGCGAACGCCTAGCATCTGCCAGCAATTAGGCTAATCGCCATCATTGCGGTGCTCGTCGGCGCGGATGGGAACGGGTGAGAATCGGACACTCAAGGGTCGCTCGCGTTGTTAAACGGCCGGGAACCGAACCAAACACTTCGCAATTTAACGAGCACCGACCGATAGTAAGCACTTCATCAGGCAACAGAAAACACGCAGTGTTTTATTAGCTTTGCAGTCGGCATTTCGGAAAACACCAATCACGGCCTGGTGGCGGCGCGTCGTGCATAATTCACACGCTGAAAAGTCGATGTGTTGTTTCTCAATTATTTACACACAGGACAATAATGTGATGGTCGACTGAACAGTGGACGCGCGATTCGACCGAGTGACCGGTCTACTGGAGTGCGGCTTAGGCAACCACTTCCAGGCGTAGACACGTGCAGTGTGCGGTCCGCCAAGGACATCCTTGGGGACCCCGCGACACGAATGTAACCCCCACTAACATATTCCGGTCAAACTAGGGCCAGCGCCAACTAAATATAGTTGCTACTACCAACCAAAGTCCAAACTGCCACGCTGCTCCGACGGTCTCGCGTGGATGCCACGGACCTATTTGGCCGGCACCAAACCTAACCCCCTGCAGACACCCTGCTTCGTCCAAGTCCCTGTTTTCGCCAAGAGTTTCATTCGACCTGGTGTGCATGTAACAATATATCGAGAGTTATCCGATATTGATTGCTTTGCGGACTTGGCGCTTATCCGTCCAGCGCCCTGTCGGACAACAAATAATACATTCCACCAATTAACTCTTGCCCCGTGTGTGTCTCTATAATGCAAAGCACGTACCTGCCTGTCAGCACGACGCCGTAATTTCCACGACGTATCCAAACCCCTCGCTTGCCGACGTCAACGGTCCCTGTTTTTGGGACACCGCTCCACGTTCACCACCCTCCACCCCTTATCTACGCGAGTCGTCTGACGCCTCCGCTCCACGTTCGCCGCCCTCCACCCCTTGTCGACGCGAGTCGTCTGACGCCTCCGCTCCACGTTCGCCGCCCTCCACCCCTTGTCTACGAGTGTAGTCTGACGCCTCCGGTCTGTTTTGCAGGAGGACATGGTGTGCCTGTCGTGCACGGCGACGGGGGAGAGAGTGTGCCTGGCCGCGGAGGGCTTCGGCAACCGACACTGTCTTCTCGAGACGATCGCCGACAAGGTACGTACGTATAGAGACCTTTGATGCTTCGACCAAGTCCCACCATAGAGGTCGAGTCCTGAAGGCCGTGTCTGTTGCAGAACATCCCGCCGGACCTGTCGCAGTGTGTGTTCGTGATCGAGCAGGCGCTGTCCGTGCGCGCGCTGCAGGAGCTGGTCACGGCTGCTGGATCCGAGTCGGTACGTGGTGACCTTGCTCGTTCGGATCTTGCCAGGGATTGGCTCGTGGAGGCAGCGATGTCTCGAGGGTTGGACAAATCAAATGCCAAGGCCGTTCACTAATGGACATGGCCATGTTGGCTGCTCTGTTCCTGTCCTTTCACTGACTATGTCTAAAGACATTCTATAGCACATACGACTGAATGTTCCATTCATCTTATTATCGATTGAACTTGGAGCCCTGTTCAAAAAGCGCTTTCATCTCCAGCTTGAGGATGATGAATGGCGACAAATTTCGGTCAATAGTGCTATAGTGACAAACAGGAGACAGACACCAATATTAGACTTCTTAGCTTTAGTGTCAGTTTGAAGGCTTAGAATGTTTGTATATCCTTTTTATAATCCACCGATTTGGAACGAGGAAGCGAGCAGTTGAACTTTGAATGTTAAAAATACTCAAGTTTGAGCCTTCCCATTGGTTAGAAAACTCAACCGTTGCATAGTAGAGCTTGTTGCTATGAAGATAATCATCAAGTATAATATTAGAATCGTCGTTCACTGAGCATGCTTCACTGCTTCAAGGTCAGGGTATTGTTAAGGCTGAAATTCCCCGCTGCATTACCAATGAACAACTGGGTGGTATAATATATCCATATATTTTGAATCCGGAGTGCGGGCATAACGATCTGTTATCGCTATGCTCGGAATCGGAAAGTCCCATGAAATCATAAAATGTCCCGATATCCGCTGTGAACCGCTGTCTTTGAACCACTCGACTTGATTTCCTTTCCAGGACGAAGACTCGGTTGTAAGTACCAGCCCTTGGGAGCAGCAATCTTTTTTGGTTGACCTTATAACCCCACTAAATCGCTTTCGTTGTTTTCTTTCTCGCGCTGACTTATTGACACATCATCTCACTGTTTCTCACACCAATCCTGTCTTTCTTTTATTACGCTCAATAAATCACACAGATTTTCGATATTCAATACTTCGATTTCCAATATCACACAACTTCAACTTTTTCCGCTGCGATGAGTAGCACGATTTAATTTAACAAAGCGGCAACAGAAAGCCGTGTTTTCTCGTCTGATTCATGAAACTCCTGGAAAACGAGGAGCTTTTGCTATTAATCAGTTCACTAATGACTTTCCGATTTGATCAGCGTGGCCCTTTTGGACACTAACACCGAAAACTTACCATTGAAAACTAAAAAGTAACATGAAATAACACTTGCCCAACAAGCTACGTATACAATATAAAATCATGCATATCACCTAGACCTAGACCTAGACCTACACCTAGAGATGACAACATTTTATCACCACAACATTTACGTCATTGGCATTCATTCGAGGATCATCAAAGGGATTCTCATAGAGTCAATAAAGTTTAGCACAAGAAAATTAGACAAAAGGGCAAAACCATCCCATTGAAAACAATCTGTACATTAACGAACCCATATCACTTAAAAATTTAAATTCATGAGCCACTGATATCCACTAGCCGTATCAAACAGAATCCCGTTCCTTCGCCGATTGTTCCTATATGTAGCTGACTCTAGTTTCTGCGTAGGGCAAAGGCACGGGCTCCGGCCATCGGACGCTGCTGTACGGCAACGCAATCCTGCTGCGGCATCAGAACAGCGACATGGTAAGTCTCGGCCCCCCCCTAAACCCCGTCCCCGAATCCCGCCCCGAACCCATTGTTAACGTACTGATCTGCCCACCTTGACCTTGCAGTACCTGGCTTGCCTGTCCACGAGCTCTTCCAACGACAAGCTGGCCTTCGACGTCGGTCTGCAGGAGCACTCCAAAGGTACGTCCACTGCCGCCACTGCCGTCCACCTCGTCGAGGCGTCTCTAAACGGGACAGATCATGCTCATGCTCGCGTTCGCAGGAGAGGCGTGCTGGTGGACCGTGCACCCTGCATCCAAGCAGCGGTCTGAGGGTGAGAAGGTCCGCGTCGGCGACGACCTCATCCTCGTGTCCGTCGCGACGGAGCGATATCTCGTGAGTGACAGACGCCCTCGTCGAAGCGATGCGAATGGAGTTACTCATGTCTAAAGTTAATGAAGCCGACCCGTCGGACGGGCAATCGATAGTACTTAGTGTCCGTATACGCACAGCGCGCGGCTGTCTCGTTAAGTGGATTGCTTAGTAGAGACGAAGGGGCGAGCGGGTCAAGCGGTGACGCTTTGCGGTTGTTTGCAGCACACGACGAAGGAGAACGACTTGTCCGTGGTGAACGCCTCGTTCCACGTGACCCATTGGTCGGTGCAGCCCTACGGCACGGGCATCAGTCGAATGAAATACGTCGGTAAGCGACTTCACTCCAACACCGACACCGACACCGCACCGACACCGACACCGACACCGACATCGACACCGACACCGACACTGACACTGACACTGACACTGACACTGACACTGACACTGACACTGACACTGACACTGACACTGACACTGACACTGACACTGACACGGACACGGACTGCCGAACTATAGCTTTTGTAGAGTCCCAGGCTTTGCATGTGACAATGCCAAGAGCATCTGTTTGTGGCAACTTCGATTCGTGAAGGCAAATGTCATGAACACTTTACCCGTGATGTACACTAGGATTAACTTCTGTTTACCATCTCACAGCTTTCTAGCTTTATATATTGCTAGCTAAGTATGCGGATCGTGGGAAACTTGAACCAATAAAATTTAAGAAGATTCTACTCTATCGATGCGCCGCGGACTGAACGTGGAATTTTTCCTTGTGCGCAGGCTACGTGTTTGGCGGCGATGTGCTACGCTTCTTCCACGGCGGCGACGAGTGCCTCACCATACCCTCGGGCTGGACCGACCAGCCAGGACAAAAGTGAGCGCGAAACGAACGTTTTCTCATGTCTCCTGTGTCCTGTGTCAACCGTCGCTTGATAGCCCTTTTTAGAGGCTCGGCCATATTCTTAGACAATCTTATTAAATAATAATAGGAGATTGGAACCCCCCGGGATAAAACCGCACTGTATCTAAATTTATCTGTATACAAAACATTGCCACTGCTTAAGAACAAGTTCCTTTATGACCAAGCTGGACCCTATACAAGAAAGGAGAACATAATTAGAGAGATAGGGGCAAGAAGAGACTACGGAAAATTCTCGCAAGTAAATACAGCATTAAGGGAGCGGAACGCGCTTGGAACATTAAAATTGATATAATATGTGGCCATAGGTTTATGTGGCACCATGTCTGACCCGTGCCCATCTGTGCCGTTAGCATCGTGGTGTACGAGGGCGGCAGCGTCATGTCGCAGGCGCGCTCCCTCTGGCGGCTGGAGCTGGCGCGCACCAAGTGGGCCGGCGGCTTCATTAACTGGTACCACCCCATGCGCATCCGGCACCTCACCACCGGCCGGTACCTCGGCGTCAACGAGAACAACGAGCTCTATCTGGTCACGAAGTGAGTACGACGCCTCGTGGGCGACAGCCGGCTTGAGGTCGATCATGGTAGTCCTCATGGGACGAGTCTTCGGTGTCTGTGACCATGAACAGCCATTTGCGAAACTCCAAACTTTCATACGCCTCTAGCGCTATTAACATACTTAATTCAACAAGTCGGTTTGCCTTCAGTGAGTTGTGTGCAAAGGAAAACTATGCAACTGCAGCCCCTACTTTTCTACAATCAAAATAGCCGTTTTTACGCAGTCTATTTAAAATCTTATAAATTATCCACTGTATAGTTTATACTGGATTATCTGATATTTTAAACTTCCATCACAGGTAAACATACAAGAGCACAATAGCAGATGACTTGATGGCTTGATGACTTGCTGCAAGATGATTTGATGACTTGATAACTGTCCACAGAGAGGAGGCGACGACCGAGACGTCGGCGTTCTGTCTGCGCCAGGAGAAGGACGACCTGAAGGTGGTGCTCGAGGACAAGGACCTCGAGGTGATCGGCGCGCCCATCATCAAGTACGGTGACAGCACGGTCATCATGCAGCACTCCGAGACCAGTCTCTGGCTCTCGTACAAGGTACGCGCCCACCTCACTGCCACGATGGCGTCCACCCACCGTCTCCCATGCTGATGGGAATCAGCTCGATTACAACGTTAATTCAGCCTCATTAATGCAAGCTCATCCATACCCAATTTGTTCCGGGCGTAAATAGTCGAAACGTGATTCAAGGGATGCAATTTGTTGAACTGAGCCCATCGAACGGTCTCCCAAAGTGACATGTCAAGTGATGGCTGTCAATGTCCATTCACAATGTCAACAATAATTCCCGAGGTTCCCGGCGCAAGGTTTAGCGACGACACGCATTTTAGGCGTGCTATACTGTGTCTCACATTGAGATGTCCACAGGAGACAGGTATTCCACAATGTTACAGTACCTGCCCAATGCCCCAAAGTGCTGGGTTCCGAAGCTGAGACACAGTATAAAGACACAGAATAAAGTGTCCCATATTCCTTTCCCTGAACTGACCGACTTGTTCGCTTTCTCGCTCTTGTCAGTCGTACGAGACGAAGAAGAAGGGCGTGGGCAAGGTGGAGGAGAAGCAGGCCGTGCTGCACGAGGAGGGCAAGATGGACGACGGCCTGGACTTCTCGCGCAGTCAGGAGGAGGAGTCTCGCACGGCGCGCGTCATTCGCAAGTGCAGCTCGCTCTTCACCAAGTTCATTACGTGAGTCCGTCGTTGTTGGCTTCCCTTGGGCTGCATCCGTTGGCATCGTCGCGACGCCGTTGACGTAATGATGACCCGGATGTGATGTTGCAGAGGGCTCGAGACGCTCCAGTCCAACAGAAGACACTCCCTCTTCATCAGCACCGTCAACCTGAACGAGATGGTCATGTGTCTTGAGGATCTCATCAACTACTTCGCCCAGCCCGAAGAAGACATGGGTGAGGCTCTAAAGGTCCCCTCAACCTTATTGACTGAAGATGTCAGACTGCACGTTCATTGGCTCCGACTGTTGTCTAAATTTAATTCTGTCCTCAGAGCACGAAGAGAAGCAGAACAAACTGCGCGCGCTGCGCAACAGACAGGACCTGTTCCAGGAGGAAGGCATCCTGAATCTGATCCTGGAGGCAATCGACAAGATCAACGTGATCACCTCGCAGGGCTTGATGATCACACTGGCCGGCGATGAGTCGGGCGCCAGCTGGGACATCATCTCCTCCTACCTTTATCAGCTGCTCGGTGAGTACATTATTCGGCCCTTGGAGGTTCGTCTACTCCGTATATGTTACGACCCAACTATTCCGAGATTATGAACTTCCACTGAACAACAGCTAAACCAATGCATCCTTTGTCATTTGTCATCCCTTGTTCATTCAAAAATTAAAGTACTTCATCGACCGTAATGCTGCATGTCAGATCCATCTCACAAGGGCATGAACGAATTTCGAACTCCTTTGTTGTTTTGTGAGATACAAGCGTAATCTAAACACCATCCTATCCGTTCCTGCCCCACCCCCTGACAGTTCCCTAAGTTCTGTGTGCCCTGGCGAGTGCATAGAGCAGTAACCCCCATGTTCCGAGCCTAATCGTGTTCCTGATCGACAGCTGCCATCATCAAGGGCAACCACACCAACTGCGCGCAGTTCGCCAACTCCAACCGTCTGAACTGGCTGTTCAGTCGCCTCGGCTCACAGGCCTCAAGCGAGGGCACCGGCATGCTGGACGTGCTGCACTGCGTGCTCATCGACTCCCCGGAGGCGTTGAACATGATGCGGGTGAGTGGCTGGCTCGTGTACAGCACACCCAGGCCGGAGACAGAGTCAGAGAAGTTATGACTCGGCTATACTGTCATTTTTCCACATCACTTCAAAAACCAAAATGCGGCACTGGTTTGCCTGGTTTGGCAGAGCAGTTAAACATGCAATAAATTGTAATTTGTAGTCATATAGTACGTCGCACGATTTTTGGCAGCGCCTCGGGGCACAGGGCCTTTTTGGCAGCGCCTCAGGGCACAGGGCCTATACTATAACATTGTAGAAACCCGGTTTGTTGCTGCCAAAGAACCTGCGACGAACAGCTATAGACATGTCGGTCTGTTTTTAAGAATTTGTTGGACCTTAAATGGCCTGCTACTTTGCCGATTTTTAGGCCGACAACCTCATCAAATAATTGCATAACCAGAGTGTAACCATAACCTTCAAAATCAAATTATGGAGTTTGGTGAGATAAGTTACACTGGCACTGACGAAAAATGATAACAAACGAGAACTGCATATACCTACTACACTTGTTTGGTACATATTTTGTAACACGCTTACCATGCAATACTGGATGAAACCCGCCGTCGCTGGAACCCCGGGTCCCAAGTGTTGTTGTCCGGCCCCCAGGACGAGCACATCAAAGTGATCATCTCTCTGCTGGAGAAGCACGGCCGTGACCCCAAGGTGCTCGACGTGCTGTGCTCACTGTGCGTCGGCAACGGCGTCGCCGTGCGCAGCTCGCAGAACAACATCTGCGACTTCCTGCTGCCCGGCAAGAACCTGCTGCTGCAGACGCAGCTCGTCGACCACGTCGCCAGGTGTGCGCCTGCGCCAACTACCCAATCGGTTTATCCACCCTTGGACACCCCAGCTCTTACCGTGGTCTTCACTAAGAAAGCCAGACTCTCTTGCGTTTCGCCTGCCCGCAAAGGAGTCATTTCGTGTGCCCGGTGTGCTAAATTTGAGTTTACGACTCTGGTATTATTTTGGTCATTAATTCGATACTCAAATACCACGAAATAACACAGAGTTAAAGGAAATGCGTTATTTTAAACAAATTGTTTCAAAATTGATTCTTTGAATTCCCTCCCTTCCATTTTCCTGGGACCCCGGGGACCCGTCGGAGGGATGAGAGCAATTTGGATCGTTGCGTTTTGCGCTTTAGAACGCAAGCGTGGTGGCGTCCTATGCTAACAACGTTACACTGATGGCAGCGGCGGGATTTCCACAGCGTTGCTTCAGTGAGGGCAAGAGTCTGGGAAAATCATTACTACTGTAGAGCATTCTTAAATTTTACACAAAACTGTTCGGTATTACTATTTTCAGTTTTGTACATCATATAGAAACATCATATTTGATTAGATGATCAAATACGGAGAATTCGCAATGCCTTAGCGACAAATCGTACAAATCGGAGCATTTGTAGAAGGGGCGGATTCAACAGTCTGCATTTCAATATGATGATTAGTTCTCCTCCCTTTTGAAGACTATGGGCCATATTGCTCGCCGAGACCTCCTGATTGTGGCTTTAAAAGAACTTCTCGTTCCAAAATCCTCCCGTTTTGAACCTTTTGTATTATTTCTAGAGGCCCTATATCAAAGTAATGCAGGTCGGGTTTTACCCTTGAAATCTGCGCCCTGTTCGCTAACGCCCCGGTCTATCGCCCGTGCAGCGTACGTCCCAACATCTTCGTCGGCCGCGTCGAGGGCTCGGCCGTCTACCAGAAGTGGTACTACGAGGTGACGCTGGACCACATCGAGCAGACGACGCACATGACGCCGCATCTGCGCATCGGCTGGGCCAACTCGACCGGCTACGTGCCGTACCCGGGCGGAGGCGAGAAGTGGGGCGGCAACGGGGTCGGCGACGACCTCTACTCGTTCGGCTTCGACGGCGCCAACCTCTGGACAGGTAACCGACGTTGGAACTCTCTGGATGTTATCCACTTCGAGGCAGTTTTACATTTTATTGTGGCTCATACCTCATGCCCGAGGACTTTTAAGCCTGTTCATTGAGCTGTGACCTCGGCCCGCTGCCTTTGCCTCGTACGGTATGCATACACTTTACAGGCCACACCTTTGATCGGATCGTGACGAAACCTATATTTTGGGAATCTTCACACTCCTGGAAACAAATTGACACACTTGCTTTTCGAAAGATTTCACCCGTCAATTACTTTAGAGAGTTTTAACATAACCCTGTTGAGCCGGTTCATTGAAAGATGTTAGAGTCTATTCCAGCTAAGAATTTACCTCTTACTATATACCTACACTTTCCAGGCCACACCCTTTAACCGATCAAAACGAAGCAAATATCTACAGAGTCCTCACACATTTAAAACTTATTGAATACCTCAGAACCTCGATATATCACGTGGAAAAAAAATAATTCAATTTACCTCGACAATCACCAATGAATGGTCTTAAGGATCCTCCACACCCCCTCTAAAACGTTGAATGCAGAGGTCCAAGCGAACAGAAAAATGAACCCCTAAATATGTTCCAATCTTTAATTTTAAGATACCAGTAGATGGAGGAAGAGTATATCTAGTCATGGATAACCACCAAAATTCGATATTTAAAAAAATGTGTACGGTGCAAACGTTCAAAAATCGCATAAATGAGCTCATTTATACGACTTTTGAAAGTTTGCACCATACACATATTTGAAAATATCAAAATTTGGTGGTTATCCATGACTAGATATACTCTTCCTTCATCTACTGGTATCTTAAAATTAAAGATTGGGACATATTTAGGGGTTCATTTTTCTGTTCGCTTCGACCTCTGCATTCAACGTTTAAATGGGAGTTGTGGGTTAAAGGATTAACTGTGAGGAGCCCTCTTAAGAGAGGAGTGGATATTCCACTACGAGCAATCCCCCCTCTCGTCTCGTGACAGGCGGACGCAGCACGACGGTGGTGGACGGCGCCGTCGAGCCGTTCATCAAGAAGGGCGACGTGATCGGCGTCGCACTCGACCTCACCGTGCCCATCATCATGTTCACGTTCAACGGACACAAGGTGCGCGGCTCCTTCATGAACTTCAACCTCGACGGCATGTTCTTCCCGGCCATCAGCTGCTCGTCCAAGCTCAGGTAAATCGACCACCGAACCTTCTTTGCGCGCGCTGCCATTTGCAGTTGCTATTAGACATCTTTAATCAATGATTAAGATAACTTTTCTGATTTATCTCACTGGAGATTTTTTTCTTGTGCGTTACCAATATGCCAGTATACCAATGTGCCTAAATGCCAGCAATATAACGATGCTACAGTAATAGGTGATTTAGGTTACCGTAGCACCATCGCAGCACGAGTACCACCAAGAAAATGCCACATTGATGGCATGCGAGTGTCCACACGAAAGAAATATCGGCTGCCTTTATTTTATCCTTTGTGTTCATGTTCATTCCACCAGCTCTATCCCTACATAGTTGAAGCAAGATCCCGCCATGCAATCATTCTAATGGATTTTTCAAGATTCTAGGAAGTTGAGACCCAATAACTTCGTCGTCCCTGATTCTAACCATCGCCTTGGTTGTGCGTTTGCAGTTGTCGGTTCCTGCTCGGCGGCGACCACGGTCGACTCAAGTACGTGCCTCCCGAAGAATACTCGCCGCTGGTGGAGAGTCTGTTGCCGCAGCAGGTGCTTTCCATCGACCCTTGCTTCTACTTCGGCAACCTGCCCAAGACTGTGCTGGCAGGGCCCTGGCTAGTCGAGGACGACTCGGCGTTCGTGCCCACGCCCGTAGACACGTCGCTGGTGAGTTGCGCTCCGCCAATCAGGGGCCTCAGACTTGATCACCAATGGGAGCACCGATACTAATATCTTCTCCAGTTGGACAAAACTTTGTGATGAAACTGAAAGTAATGAGAAATTCAGGAATGCGAATTTGTCTTCCCCGTGGATGGATGTGGACGGTATGTTCCCTAGCAGAATAAATTTGGCACAAAACCCCTTTTTTGGAGGTCGCCTATCCTAAGCAGCCAAGCGGTAGATGGTGTGCTCGAAAAGCAGAGTGGTCCACACTTAACATGGCCTGTAACCGAGAGGTCCAGCGTCCACATCTGATTCGAAAAAAGATTCTCCGGTTTTCTCGTCCGATTAAAAAAGATCAAATTGAACAGCAGAAACCAACAAAAACATATAAGCATACAGAATCAAACCCCCTGATCCATCGGACGTTTTGGGCACTAATCCCGTTGTGCGCCGCCAGGTGACGCTGTCGGCGCACGTGGAGAACGTGCGCGACAAGCTGGCAGAGAACATCCACGAGATGTGGGCGGCAAACAAGATCGAGGCGGGCTGGGCGTGGGGCGAGCGTCGCGACGACGCCCGTCGCGTCCACCCGTGTCTCACGCAGTTCGAGCGACTGCCCCCCGCCGAGAAGCGCTACGACTCGCAGCTTGCGGTGCAGACGCTCAAGTAGGTCGCGCTCGAGGGTGGCTGACCCGTGTGTGGGACATCGGGCTCTTGGGTGCTCGAGGAAATGCACTTGCAGTAGAGAGGCAATTGCGCTACAGCGATTAAGGATTTTTTATTCTCTTACAAGCTGAGCTGAGCTGAGCTGCACTTTATGTAGCCCCTAACGCTGATTATCTCGCTCGTAACTATCCTTCATTACAATAAGTAAAGTAAAATTATATGCTTTTGCCCTGTTCAGTGAAAGTTTAAACTTGTAATCTACGCTCTGAGCTATGACTTACAACTTTTGAAACTTTTCAACAGCTTTAATAATAGAGAGCTCCTAATTTTCTTGTCATTGTTCTGAAGATGTAGATGCGAACAAAAGTTTGTATTTGATCCCAGTGGCAACTTGAATAGTATTTCCTCCCACACCAAACCTTTCTCCAAATCGAATATCAGGGCCAAGATGAGTAAGGATGCGTGTTGGTAATGCAACTGTGAGCTCGGTGTTTGTAACGCGGAGTGCCCCCGTGATGACAGGACCATCATGGCACTGGGCTACTACATCACGCTGGACAAGCCGCCTTCACGCATCCGCTCCGTGCGTCTGCCCAACGAGCCTTTCCTCCAAGGCAACGGATACAAGCCGGCGCCGCTCGACCTCACCGCCGTCTCGCTCACGCCCAAGATGGAGGAACTCGTCGACCAGCTGGCGGAGAACACTCACAACCTCTGGGCCAAAGAGCGCATCCAGCAAGGATGGACCTACGGTCTGAACGAGGACCCCGACCTCAGGCGCAGTCCGCATTTGGTGCACTACTCCAAGGTCGACGACGCTATCAAGAAGGCCAACAGGTCAGATCAACGCACATTTCACAGTTGTAACCCTTTACTACTCGCTGCGTTTTCGGCTGGCGAACTGGGTGCGCATGGGGTCGAAGGGAAATCTGCCTGTTCGCGACCGGCCATGTCACGCCAAAAGTGTGAAACCTTAGTATTTATATTGTGGTAGTTTAGAAATAATCGAGGTCAAAGTTTCAAATACATATGAAAAAGTAGTTTAATGTTTATTCATCTAACGCCTGCTGTACAACTTTCCTGCTACAGAAACCGCAGTTTTACAATCTCGAATTCCGTCCCCGTGCAACGTTCGCAACTTCGACAGGCAGAGTCACATGCTCTTTGGTCACTCCTGGTGCATCTTACTTTACTCAGAGGTTTCAAATGTGCAATGCAATGATATAAATTGATAAGGTGTGAGCTTTTTCTTGAGAAACCAGTGCTCATCTTGGGCTGAGAATGACGTATTCGGGCAAGCTTTAATCCCATATATTGTGTGCAGGCCAGTCGAAAACGCAATTAGGTCAAGCACGCGTTTAGATAAGCAGCTCGTAATAGCCAATACACACCAGCGCTTTCGAGCCCGTGGGCTGACCAGCTGAGCCCGTTGAATTCTAGAGCGCAGTGTGTATTGTAAATCCGTCACGTTCTCGACCTCACGCCGATGGGCTCCGACGGATCTCTGTTGGGGGATGAAGAAAGTGATACCATCGCCCCTATCGAGCACTTCGGTGCCGTGATTGTGTGTCCGTCGAGTCGCCTCGTGTGACCCGCGTTGTTCACTCTGCAGAGACACTGCCAGCGAGACGGTGCGCACGCTGCTGGTCTACGGCTACCTGCTGGACCCCCCGACGGGCGAGGCGAACGAGGCGCTCTTGGCCGAGGCGAGTCGCGCCCGACAAATGCTCTTCAGAACGTACCGCGTCGAGAGGAACTACGCCGTCACCAGCGGCAAGTGGTGAGTGCCGTGCCCGCGGTTATGTTACACCCGTCGCAGCAGAGGGTCCTTTCTGCGAGATGGTATTGAAACTCTCGATAGTACGTTTTTTGTTTGATTTTCACAAGCCAGCTTGAAATTCGCCGAATATTCAATAACCGAGATTACGAGTTAGTAATTTAACTTGGTCTCTACAATAGGCCTGTACCCACCTCAAAACCGGATCCTCTTGAACTTTCCTTCTTGAACTCACCCTGGTGTTAAGGAGTACCTGGAACGGGCGCTTAAAATCGGGTGTTGTTTCCATGCATACCTCATGAAATACGACCCAGCACAAAGTGTGAATCAGCAAGTGTCAGTCCTCCTATTCTCTAGCTTGCCCTGCCAAGGAGTCAGCCCAAACTCTCTGCTAACGCGGCCGATGTGACGTAGGTACTTCGAGTTCGAGATCATGACGGCCGGCCCTATGCGCGTGGGGTGGGCGTTGGCCGACGCTCAGCCTGGCACGCAGCTGGGAGGCGATGAGTCCACGTGGGCTTTCGACGGATACAACGTGAGTCTCGTCAGGCGGGATGGGGGGCGTTTCGCAGCATGCGTCGCGCGTCGCGGTTTGCGGCGGCTTCCTGCTGTGACGGGCTTCTTTTGAGACCAGGAACGGCAACTGTAGGGGATTGGATACTGGGTTGATGTTAATGGTCATGTTTAGTATGATAAGTATTTCATTGCACTATAGAGGCTTGCTTGGGGTTGTGGTCTTGGGCTGGTAAAGGGATCAGCTCTTAGACCTTTCACGGTGTACTTCGCTGCTTGGCTATTTCACTCGCTAATATCATATTTGCTCCTCAAATGCAGTGGAAAGACTCTCAGAGAAATTAACTACTGCTACAAACTCTAAGCTTTGAGGCATTTAGAGGTCTAAATCCCACCCAAGAATATGACATCAACCCACTTTAGGTTGTACGCCTTGCCTGAAAGGAAGGAATTTGCACCTGAAGGAAGTGCAAATTCCGAAAAGTGTAGCTTTATGCTGAAGTGGTTCTAAATAACGAGCCATTGGGTGTTAATGACGGTTTACCGTTGTGTACCGTTGCCGAAGCGGGTTGCCGTAATGTACCGTTGCGTTGCTAGGCGGTGAAGCAGCACTTCGGCGTAACGGAAGTGTTCGGCCGTCAAGTGGCCGTCAACGACATTGTCGGCTGTTTCCTTGACCTCTGTGATAAGACGATCAGTAAGTAGCAGCCTCCCGTTCCCCCCAACTAAATCCCACCCCTTTGGCCCCGAATGTGCTGCTTCTTGACCTGTTCTCTCAATCTCACTCTCTTTTTCTCTCTTTCTCTCGTTGAATGGTTGGATTGTCAGTGTTTCCCTCCCGCTCTCTCGCTCTCTCTTATCTATCTATCTATCTGTCACCCTCCCTATACTCTCTACACTACACTCTTGTATAAACTGAAAAGCTAAACTGAAAGATAAAAATCAAGCTAAACTGCGAGCTGCGCAAGACATTCATCAATCGGCGAGTGGAGGTACGTTTCGCGATGAGCCCGTTTCGTGATCGGCGTCCCCCGCTGACGCCGCTCTCTCTTTTCCGCGACCCGTGTGCAGGAGGAGAAGGTATACGCCAACTCGGTGGAGTCGTTTGGCAAGCAGTGGCTCGTCGGCGACGTGGTCGGCGTCTTCCTCGACCTCATCGATCGCACCATCAGTAAGTGCCGCCGTCGTTGACAACGTTGCTCTCAACGGCCCGGCCGCAAACACCTCCACCCACGGCCTCACGAAGACTCTATTACTCATCCGTTTGCATTTGAAACAGTTTTTTTTCCATTTTTTCGTTTCGTAGTTCGGTACTAAACAAAATTAATTTATTAAACCCATTCGACTCGGAGCCGACCGACCAAGTAGTCTCTAATCGAAATTATTAATTCACTCGAAGTAGACGTTTATACTTTCGTTTATTATTATTATTATTTTTACATGAATAACACGAGAGATCGGAGTAATCGGCGACAGTGAAGTCCTTAAGGGACGGACACCGCTAATGATGCTGATAATCGCTGTACTATATTACTATCCTCGTCTCATCTTCTTCACTGACCAAACAAACACCCAGCTTGGATGTCTGTCTGTCTGTTCGTTTGTCGTTCTGTTTGTTTGTTGTTTGTTTGTTTGTATGTTTCTAGACTATAGAGCTTTGAGCTGTATGCGCCTGTTTATTTGCCGCATTTGTCACCACAACCCATTGTCATTGTCACCCTGCACGCCTCAACGACTCCTCCCCTACCTCGCACTTAAAAGCAAAACTCACACCGTTTGCGATCAGCTCGGCCCGCTGTTTGCGTTTCCAGTTTGAAAACCACTAACATAACTTAACAAATCAGATTTCAGAAAAGATACCTATGCACCTATAGCACAACCTGCCGACTGGAGTATTACTCATGCCCAAACTCAGCTGTAAATTATGTAAATTATGTACATTTCAGTACCTAGTTCTAACAGATAACATCACTTTTAACTTAACGGCATTACAATAATGTAACGGCAAAGTTGTGGCTGCAAGTAGTTTACTAAATTGTAGCCGAAGGCTGTTGCCAGGCAATCACTTGACTGAACTTCCAACTGCACAACATCATGCAGCTGGCAGCTGGGTTTACAGCTAGCAATGTCAGTGACACGACGTCATGAACATTGATTGTGGACCAATCATCGACTCTGGATGTGCGCGACGTCATATTCACGACCCTGCCAAGGAGTCTCTGATTAGTGGCAGAGCCAATGTTCGTGACATCGTGACAGTGACATTGCTAGGTGTAAACCCAGCTTCAGCCACCACCGAGCTACTAATCGACGCCTGCGCGCGCGTCGCACCCTTGTCCACCGCGCCCTGACCCGTGCCGCTGCGCAGGCTTCTCGCTCAACGGCGAGCTGCTGATGGACGCCCTGGGCGGCGAGACGTCGTTCGCCGACGTCCAAGGTGACGCCTTCGTGCCGGCGTTCACGCTCGGCGTCGGCCAACGGGCACGTCTTGTGTTCGGGCAGGACGTCAACACGCTGCGCTTCTTCACCACGTGTGGACTCCAGGAGGGATACGAGCCGTTCTGCGTGTGAGTTGGCAGACCTTTCGCCAAGCTGAAGCGGCTGCACGGGCAATACGCTGCAGATAAGGTGCACTCTAGGAGGCTTCCCAAATCAGCTTCTCTTGCAACTGGTTCTTGTATCTGGTTCTCTCCTGGATTTGATGGAACCGGAATCAGAAAATTACAGGACAATCAGTTGAGTATTAACTAAAAGTAGTAGCAGCCTGGTCAGCAAAATGTTCTGCCTTCGGAGTTTCGTCCATCGTAGGGGACAAGAATGTTTTGTTTTACACCTTCGTGGATTTGTTGTATGACATTCCCAGCGTTCAGATCTCATTTCCAAAAAATACTTTTCAGACCAATTATGCTACACGTTGGCGGAAACTTCGGAGTCTATATTTAGCAAACCGAGTTTCCGCCGCGAGCTAGAGCGGAATTATCAACCAATCAACGAATTGACCAAGCCCAGTCGAGGTCATACGTTGCTGACGTTGCTGCTTTTCCTGACAAGCCCTCAATGTCCTTGCCCGTAAGCCAGAAAAATAGGCCCTTCCACTGTAGAGCCACACATATCACATAGCCCCGTTGAAACTGATTTTAATGCTTCATCGCCCGGAAGTCCACCTACCTAACGGCCGCCCTCATTGACATGTTTCCCGCAGCAACATGAAGCGACCGGTGACCTACTGGTACACCAAGGACCAGCCGATCTTCGAGAACACCGACGACATGATCGACACTCGGATCGACGTGACCCGGATCCCCGCCGGCTCCGACTCGCCGCCCTGTCTCAAGATCAGCCACAACACTTTCGAGACGATGGAGAAGGCCAACTGGGAGTTCCTACGTCTCTCGCTGCCCGTCATCTGCCAGTCCGCGTTCATCGAGTAAGTGCGATTTGCCCACAGAGTTGAACCAGCGTGGGGCAGCACTCGAATGGCAGTTAAATCAGGCATCCCCCCATCATATTTTCGCACCATAATTCGTTCATCACTTCTTAATCGAACAAGAAATTGGATCCTCTTTCGGACCAAAAGCCATTCATAACAGAGCAAAACCGTACTCTACGCCACCATCCAACCGTGGCTCTGAACCATTTCGCAATGCCAGAATTACCTTTATTCAAAATGATACAAGAAACGAGCATGCTTTGCAACTTTCAAATGGCTACTTGCGAGGTCAAAAAGTCAAATGGCGTTCAGCGCGTTACTCATACGCGCTTGGTTGGATGGGGTTGACCGAGGTGTTCCCGTTACAGAGAGGGCGAGAAGCTGCGTCGGTGGCAGGAGATCAAACTGCGCCAATACCGGCTGATGGCCGACGCCGAGCAGACCACGCCGGCGCACCTCGAGCAGATCATGAAGTCTGGCTTCACCATGAGCGACATCAAGGGTTCGTATCACCGCCCCACCTTCGTTCCATCCCTAGCATCCCTCTAGGGTGCAATCTAACCCCGTGCTTTCCGCGCAGGACTGCAACGCGGCTACTCCGAGGACGCCGTCGAGGTTGACGAGATGATGCGGCCCGATTCGCCGCCGACCAAGTCGAAGCTGAAGCCGTCGCGGCCCCCCAGGAAGGGTTCGCTGTCGAGGACGCCGTCGGGATACGACACGAACCTCACCGGCACCAACCTTGACGCGGGTGAGTTGCTTTACACCTTGCAATTGGTTTCACGAGTCGGTCCTTGTAGCCGTCTGAACACTGGCTCTGCGAAACGTACATCACCGAGACCTTGCTTGGCAAGGTATGGGATTTTTTATTTATCGAAAAACCCAGAAACTCAGCTATGCAATAAAAATTAAAATGCAGACCGTTCCAGAGGTAACTTATGCCCGGTGTAACAAACACTTTCATCTCCTAGCCGAATACCCAACCAAAAGTTTCAAGTGAATTTCACTGCATGTGATTCTAGACGTTGATAAAGTTGATAACCCCCAAGGTCAGTGGCCGTGAAGCGTTGCGTTTTTCGTCGACAATAAAGTCCTTGACCAAAATGTTTGTCCCCAGGTGGCAAGATGCACCGCTCGTCGAGCGAGCTGGACATGAACCGGTACAACGCCGACTCCAACACCCTGGACGCCGGCAAGGACGACAAGAAGAAGCGCGGTCGATCGCCATTCCGTTTCTTCTCGCGCAAGAACCGCGACGCCAGCAACGACCGACTGAAGAAGTCGAAGACCCCCGAGCCGGACATGCTGTCCCCAGACCGCGCCCAGCAGATGGGTGTAGGCCGAGGGAGCAGTCGCTCCACCCTGCGCGTGTCCAACGTGAGCATTCAAAGGGTTTCCACTTTCCAGCGCTTGGCATGCTACATCAATCAACAGGCTATAGGCAGGTTAACAGTGACAATTTCCATCATTACCCATTTGATATTTTGGATACCAGTGGGAATGTATAGGATGTATTGTTTGTATGTCGTTTTAAATGCTATTTGTTTTGACCACGTCCGTACCTAAGATTTTTTCTGAGATTTTCGAGAAGCGTGACCTTGCTTTCTAAAACTGAAGAATTGGTCGAAATTTGCAGCGATTTTCGTCACAGGACTGTAATCAATTGTGACCATCTGCCAAGAACCTTTGGAGACCGCAGCTTGTATGCAAAAATAGTCATTTTCGCTTGCTACTTTACAAACTCTTGGCTCAAACGCCTGCCTTTATGTTTTCTTGTTGACTTTATTCGCTTATATTCAAGTAATTATAGCTGATTTTTCCAAGCAACCATTTCAATCACAAAACAGTCGTGAACAAGAGCTATTACCTCCGCACCGAGCGCAGTTCCTCTACCTAACCCGCTCGCCCTCTCGTCCCCCAGACGGACCTGAAGCTCACGGCGCCCGCCGTCCCCGAACGCGGCACGGCCGGCGGCGCCACCAAGATGTCCGTGCTGGCCGGCGCCGGCACCGAGTCGATCGGCAACGAGATCTTCGACGTAGAGTGTCTGCGTCTGATCAACGAGTACTTCTACGGCGTGCGCGTGTTCCCCGGACAGGACCCCACGCACGTCTACGTCGGCTGGGTGACCACGCAGTACCATCTGCACTCGCGGGACTTCAACCAGTCGCGCGTGCGCAAGACGCGTGTGTGTGTGGTGGACGACCATGACCGCGTCATCGACAGGTTCGTCTTACAAGTGCAACCCTTACAACTTCCAGTTCCAAAATATTGTCACAAATATTTTACTCATATCTTTGTGCCATGCACGTTCTTGAAGTATTCCTGGTTATAAACTAAGTTCGCAGATCATCTAATGTGAAATCCACTTCACCACAAACTTCAACATATATTGCATTTGATCAAACATTATAACACCTCTGCGCTGAAGACAGCGAGGAGGTCTCGTTCTGTGTTGGCCACCGCTTTAGTTCACCGCGCGACGCTTCGTTGTTTGCAGTTTCGACCGCCAGAGCTGCTACATGGTGCGCGCCGACGAACTGTACAATGAGGTGACGCAGGACGCGTCGGGCAAGGGCGCTGCGCAGGGCATGTTCGTCGGCTGCTTCTGCGACACCGCCACTGGATGGGTGACCTTCACTTGCGAGGGCAAGGAGACCAGCCATCGGTTCAAGGTGAGCACTGCTCCAATCTCAAGGCCAAGCCGAGGAGTCCTAAAATAGCAGACTCGACAACAGGAGAATGCAGTGCGCCTTCAACTGCAACTCATCTGCATTTTACGACGGGTTTCAACTCTCAATTCCGAGTGAAGATTGCATGGAACAAGGTCAATGTCTCCGCTAGAACTTGCTGGTTACATATTCGAACTAGGGAGCGACATGTCCTTGGGGAGGTGCCTAGATTCTTCTGCACATTACTAAGTGTGGTCTGTTCATTGTTTTTAATTGGCTAAAGGCGATTATGTGGTTATGCTACTCGCGTACCTTGTTTTAAAAAATAGAAATGAGAACAATACTTTGGTGTGAATAGTGGAGGTGCCAAGTTTTCTCTGCGGGCTCCGTTCAGGGTCGCATAATGATTTAAAAGTGAGACGAAATATTAATCGTCGGTATATTCCCAAAGTTCTAAACACAGTTTATCAAAAGGTGGAAGTCTCCAGTCTGCTCTGCAGGTTGCGTTCAAAGTCACATTTTTAAGTTGGAGAAGTGATTTTGATTACGGTGTTCAGTTCATTCAGTTCAATGGAGGATAGTGCAAAACGAATAATACTAGTAATTTCTAGGCACTTGGCACAGCTATTGTTTCAGTAGAATTTTTTTAAAATAAGGAAGTGCCGAGTTTGCTCTGCGGGCTGCGTTCAGGATCAAATTGTAATGTTGTCGGGAAAGTGATTTATATGGGTGTTTAGGTCAATCGGTTTCATGAAGGATAACACAAAACAAAACTAGTCATTCAAAGGTACTATGCACTGCTAATGTTTTGGTTGAATCATTTCCAAAGATGGAAGTGCCGAGTCTGCTCTGCGGGCTGCGTTCAGGATTAAATTGTAAATTGTGTGCGGTAAGGGTGTTAAGGTCAATCAGTTTCATGAAGGATAACACAAAACAAAAGAAGTCACTTGGAGGCTCTAGGCACTGCCAATGTTTTGGTCGCATTATTTCTAAAAAGATGGAAGTGCCGAGTTTGCTCTGCGGGCTGCGTTCAGGGGATCTATTTCTGAGATTGTCCGAACCATTGTTTCTTCATGTTAAATGTTGGACGAAGACCGCTCACTGGCCTTGACATAACCGCAGATGGCGTCTGTCATTTCCTTTGCGTAGGTAGCGTCTAAATAAAAAAGAAATGTGTTTACATTCGACGAGTAAAAGCCACTGTTTTTTTCAGATGGAGCCGGACATGAAGCTGTTCCCCGCGATCTTCGTCGAGGCAACCAGCAAGGAGGTGCTGCAGATCGAGCTGGGCCGCACCTCGACCACGTTGCCTCTCTCAGCGGCCGTCTTGCAGAACTCCGAGAGACACGTCATTCCGCAGGTAGATTCCTGTCAAATACAATACTGTTCAATCCTTCCATTCACACATAAAATCCTTCCACTCATTTAAACCTCTTCCAAGAACGCTCTTAGATGTTGGAGTTTATAGGCGCTCCCTGGTATCACGTTGTTCCTTCCCCTGTTTGCAGTTCCCTCCGAGACTGAAGGTGCAATGCCTGAAGCCGCACCAGTGGGCGCGCGTGCCCAACCAGGCGCTACAAGTGCATGCACTAAAGCTGTCCGATCTGCGCGGATGGTCCATGCTCTGCGAGGACCCCATCTCCATGATCGCGCTGCACATACCCGAGGAGGACCGCAGCATCGACATTCTGGAGCTCATCGAGATGGACAAGCTGCTGAGGTAGGGGAACATCGGTGCAGTCTACTTTTGGGGTTGCTTGCTGGAGGGTGCGACTCCAGTGCAGTGTCTAAAGATACTTATACTTGATATATTATTCATGTTGGGAGCTGGAACGACACTTTTGAACCTCAGAACCACTTCCGACTCGATTTGAACGGCGCTGTACTTGTTAGCTGTCTGTCCGCCGAACCAAAATTTAGTTCTAAATTGGCCGATTGGCGCTAGTTGACATGCCGAAAATGAGCTGGGGCCGAGCCTGTCCGAGGCTGCGCGAGGCCTTTTTGATACGAATGACGAACGCCGAGGACAGGCGGTTGTTTTCGAAATATCTCGCTTTCAGTCATCTATCTCACAAGCTACGTACAGATTTCAATTTTATCTTTTATTGTAGTTTTTTGCGTTAATTCATGGAGGAAAGAGTCAGAAAGTCTTAAACGAAACCATACATCACGTGAAATGAAATGCCAAGTTTTTGATAGCTCAACCACAGATCCACCACGGCACAACACGGGCGCTTTAGTTTCGAAAATTACTGAAAAGTGAAAATTGCCAAAGTGGACTCGGAGTAAGCCCCTCGTCGTGACATAGAGTCTGGCGTGGTCCCATTCCGTGACTTGCCTCACTTGATCCCGTTTCTTCGTATGCAGCTTCCACGCGGGCAGTCTGACCCTGTACGCGGCACTGTGCTACCAGAGCAACTACCGTGCGGCGCACGCACTCTGCCAGCATGTCGACCAGAAGCAGCTGCTCTACGCCATCGGGTCCGAGTACCTGAGCGGGCCGCTGCGACAGGGCTTCTACGACCTGCTCATCGCCATCCACATCGAGTCGCACGCCACCACCATGTGAGTCAGTAGCGGTTCGTGGGTCGAAAAACATAGGAGGCACGAAATATGACTTACCCCGTCATCACGAGTTGGGTCTTGACTCTTGAGTTCCTTGTTGTGAACCTCGGCTAGTTCCAATCGTCCCAATAACCAACAAATCCCACACTTTGTTGCTGGACGCCGTAAACATAACACACGACTATAAAAACATTATATTCTTTCTCCTAATTACTATTTAGATCAGATAAGTACAACCGCTTCAGAATAAACAAATAGGAAGCTATCAGATGATTGCCGACAAAGTAGGGTTAGCCCAAACATCACACGGCGCTCTAAAACACCCGCTCTAAAAATTCACTTTTGACCTTAAACAAATCTCGCATCGTCCATGACGTTCAAATCTACGATTAAGCGAGAACATACATACTAATACACAGGTACATAAAACACACCAGCACGGCAAGTAAATATCGACACTTGCTCAGACTGCATGAAAAATTCTGTAACCTAATCTGTCACTCATGAAGAGCCGTCGATTGTCAGGCCATGGGCTCGGAATTTGCCCGCGAAGCATTCGGTTACTTCCGGCCTTCCTTCGGTTTTCGTGGCACCTCGCCTCCGGTGGCGGCTGAAATCGACCCCCCTGCTTCATACCACCACCCTCGAGCACCCATGTGCCCGCGTCATAGAGGAACCGCGACTCCCTTTGGTAGTCTCCAACCCAAAATCTGCCTACGAAAAACATGGCCGCAACGAGCGGAGTAATGCGGGTTGCGGCGTCAAGGGGCTCTGTATCGCGGGGTGCGTTAGGGGGCAACAAAAGTAGACTCGAAAATTAAACTTGAAGAAAACTACTAGTTACTAGAAGAACTTTCCTTCTTCTTCTTTCCTTATTTTTTTAGGGTAACTCGTGCCTCACCTGCCTCAAGCACAAACCGCCACTGATGTGTGTGGCACTGCCCTGAACCTAACCAAACCTTAAGCACTCGAGGAATCCCGGCAACTACATTTACGTCAAATCAAAACTGCTCAATCAACTCGAACTGCGGCTAATTAAGGATATTCTTTAAGATTTGAAGTGAGAAGAATTTTCGTATAGATTTTGCATAAATTTTTACAATTCAACTGTTTTTTACCGCTGTAAATGGGGTTTGAGGACGCGATTTCAATTGAAGGAAACAGCTGGATGTGGCGAACTTCAGTGGAATTCCACAATTACAAATTTTGAAGTGGTTCATAAAATTTGCTTTTTCGGTTTGATTCGGAACTCAATTCACGTAACCATGAACCTCGGCTGTAGGTACTTATTTCGCCTGATGAGGACGTTGTAAAGGTCCCAAAAGTAAGATTGGTGAAAAAGCCGAGACGAATCTTTAGTAACTGAAATCATCTCTTGGCTCGTCACGCAGTGCTAGCGAGACTGGAAAGTAAACGCAGTGTGGCTTCGCAGGGAGGTGTGCAAGAACGAGTACATCGTGCCACTTGGCCAGGAGCTGAAGGATCTCTACGAGGACCCCGAGATGCGGCACTCCCTTCGCTCCTTGCAGACCGAGTCGGTGCGGCCGCAGCTCAAGATGACCGACCTCGCGTGAGTAGACAAGCATTAGGACATAACTTATTTTCCGATGCCCACACATTCCCTTGCACATGTCGAGAGACAAGGGTCTGTCCCAAGAATTGAAACACGGCAATTTGTCTAGCCAGTTGACTTCCCTGTGTCCACAGAGAGAGCGTGGACAACATCCGCAGCCTGTACAGCCCGTACTTCGTGCTGGAGGTTGTCAGAGACTACATCATGCAGGCGCTGGACGAGGCCGTCGAGATCAACCAGGTGCACAACCGCGACCCCGTCGGCGGCAGCAACGAGAACCTCTTCCTGTACGTGCACCTTCAAATCTGTGTCCCACCCGTTACCGCTCGCATCAATGCGAGCACGAGTTGACAACGCCTCTTGGCCATGGTTGCAGGCCGCTGCTGAAGCTGATGGACCGTCTGCTGTTGGTCGGCATCCTCCGAGACGAGGACATCAATAAGCTGCTGATCATGATTGACCCCGAGACCTGGGACGCGTCCTTCGAGCGCGGTGCGTCTCCACTCCAGCATTGCCCCGTCCCATGTGACGAAATGTTGAAATCTAGCCTGTCGATCGCTTCGATCGCGTGTTAATAATCGCTGCTGAGTTCATACAATTACTTCAGTTTCCCACATTTTCTTGGGGGTGTGGCTAATGGACGACTACAGTTCCAGAGCCAATCACTTATTTTCCCGCATAAATGCAATTACAATTATTTGCCCATTTTATAATGATTGGCTCTGTAACTGTAGTCGTCCATTTGTTCGGAGCCTTCATTGAAAAATTACCCAGGGTGCACAAATCGAGAACGCATTGTGAAAAGTCAGGAGAAAAATAAGTAAGGTAACCAGATCCATTGACTACGGCAGAATAATTAACACCATGGGGGTTCGGAAAAAACAAACTGAAGCGCATGGGATGGTCAAGGCTCAAGCAATGTCGATAAAGCGCCAAAGCAGCATGGCTACCATTTTCTCCCCGTCGCTCGAGATTGTGCGGGACCATCAAGAAAACTAGCGACCAACGACCCGCATCGCGCAGACAAAATTGCCTCTACTCGGCCGCGATCGTAATGTCACCCCCACCCCGCTTGCGTTACAGTCGGCAAGGACGAGCACCGCAAAGGACTGCTGCACATGAAGATGGCCGAGGGCGCCAAGCTGCAGATGTGCTACCTGTTGCATCATCTGTGCGACAGCCAACTGCGTCATCGCGTGGAGGCCATCATCGCTTTCAGCCACGACTTTGTCGGCGACCTGCAGACGGTAAGTGGAGTCAGCACGCGACGACAATGCCGATCGGGACCAACTTGGCCAGTTACAATAGTTACAATAGTCGGCTGCAATACCCTGCACACTGACAGTTGTCGGCTACGATAGTTTAAAACATAATTTGCGATGACAACCGTTAACAGGCAACTCATACAAGTTACGGGTTCATTATTTAATTTGTGTTGGCGAAAGTAGCCAATTGAGTGGAGGATGCTCGTTCATACAGCGTCACCTAGACCTTGTAGTTGACTGCGATCCTCGTTCCAGGACCAACTGCGCCGCTACGTGGAGATCAAGGCGTCTGACCTGCCGTCCGCCATCGCCGCCAAGAAGACCAGGGAGTTCCGGTGTCCGCCGCGTGAGCAGGTGAGCTGTTCTTGCACATCAGCTTGGTCCTGACAGAGCGTGCGAGTGACTGACCCATCCACTCGCTCGGCTGCAGATGAACGCGATCCTGGGCTTCAAGAACCTCGAGGAGGAGGACAAGGAGAATTGTCCGTGCGGCGACGAGCTGCGAGAAAGCATGAACGGCTTCCACGAACGCCTCATGGCGCACGTCTCGCTGTCGGCCCTGCACGAGGCCGAGGCCGGCGAGGGGGTGAGTGCCGGCGATGGGGTGCAACTGTCGGCTAGGGGAGTGAGCCGGTTCAGTGATAGTTAGTGCCTCTGTTAGTGCAGCCCAGCTCTGATGGCTGGGCCGTATAGACATCATAGCAACTTAGCGTACCCCATGGCGTTGCTGGTTTTTCTCAAGCCTCTCGCTAGCTTCGAAAATGATCATATAGGGTTATAAAGAGCCTCGTAAAACGCCACGCTTTTAATGTGAAAGGGACCTGTTGCACTGCAATGCAATATGCAGCCAGTTGGGACGCTAAGGCTGATGGGGTATTTTACTAACTCCGTTTAGTGCTAAGCTACGTTTTATTTGCTTAAACGGCATTTTATTTTATTTTTTGCATTTCAATAAATTCCCAAATGCTTCCCAATTTGAACGGGGAATTAGTTTAAATTAACCGCGAATCGAAACTGATGGTGAAATGTACCGAAGCTATGCCATCGGCTATATTTTCCACGACGTTTAGATAAACCTCGTTTAAGCGAGATTTAAACGGTGTTGGTGAAATGTTCTATTAGCAGCTAGAACTACATCTGCTGTATTTTGGCTAACTCATGTCTTGTGCCGAAACCTTGCAGGAGCAACAAGTCGAGGTGGTCAAACCAGGCATGGTCAAGCGCATGTACAACTTCATCAACGCCGTCAAAGAACTCGAGGAGGAACCCAAAGTTGTCGAGGAGCCAGAAAAGAAGACTCCTGAAGGTGCGTTTCGTAGACCGACCTGCGGAGAGACTAAATAGAGTATCGATAACGATAGCCAGTCACGTTTTTCTGTTTCTCTGGCGCCATTTGCTGACTGATTTCGTCTGGTTTCAGAGGTGTTCCGCAAGGTTCTGACCAGCACGATCGTCAAGTGGGCCGAAGAGACGCAGATAGAGACGCCCAAACTCGTCAGGGAGATGTTCAGGTTAGTAACAAGTGTAACAAGAATAACTTCTCATCGACAAGAAAAATACGTATAACCCCTATTCGATAAGTATTGTAACTTGTATACCATTGCCTTATGCCCACCAACTGCTTCAATTATAACTAAAACTGCCCACGTGTTCGCATCAGCCTGCTGGTGCGACAATACGACAGCGTGGGCGAGCTAATCCGCGCGCTGCAGAAGACGTACATCATCAACAGCAAGACGCGAAAGGACGTCGCCGAGATGTGGGTGGGACTCAGCCAGATCCGCGCCCTCCTGCCGGTGCAGATGTCACAGGAGGAGGAGGGACTCATGCGAGAGAGACTTTGGTGAGGCCAACAGCTCGGCTCCTTTTTAAACTCGTATATTGTTCGCTTTTAAACATGGTTCACTTTATTTACATACTAATTTTGATGTATTTAAGAATAGGTGAAGGAGATGTTAGGTACAGCAGCATTACTTACTTACACACCAAGAGAGTGGTTTCTAAAAAAAGTTCATTCGAATCGAGCATTCTTCGAATGGTGTTCGACAGATGTTTCAATTTTTTGACACGCTATTGATGATGAACTTGAAGATAATTAAAGTGTCCGGTTTAAGCAACTTTTTCAGCTACCTGCCAACTTCTAGTTACAAATAAAATTTCCTATACATGGGATCGGTTCCTGCTATATAGCATTTGTGTCAATGAACACTTCAGCATGGAGATGAACTGAGCAAGCCAGAGGCTCTACCGAACATTTATTGGTCTTGGGCTCTATCATTGGACACTTACCTATGTAGCTTCCATCACAAACACTTGTAAAGATTTGCAACCTAACCCCGCAATGTTTGTTTTGATCTCGCAGGAAGCTAGTGAACAACCACACGTTCTTCCAGCACCCCGATCTCATCCGCATCCTGCGCGTCCACGAGAACGTGATGGCGATCATGATGAACACATTGGGACGTCGCGCGCAGGCCGCATCCGACGCCCCCACCGCGACCGGCGAGGCCGAGGGCGCCGTGCCCAAGGAGAAGGTAGGACCTCGTCGAGCGGGCAGGACGCGGGGCGTTGACAGAATGCATTGGGGAACACGGTCGTTTAATGTAGGCGTTGTTGTGCGTGGCAGATGCTGGGAGGCCTCGACGGCGACATACGCAGCGACGGGGTCAAGCCCCGGGTAAGACCTCCGATTTCAATCGCGACTTGATCTTATATTATACAGCTTGTCGTGACCGCGCTGGCTTCTGTTTACTTCCAGCCAGTTAAAACGTGCAACTAGGAATGGCCGAGGAATGCAAAATAATTCGTAACAACTTTTTGAGATGTGGTATTTAGCTAGCGGCAGAGGATTAGCAAATATTGTAGTTGGAGATTCGCAACCTGCTGCGCGTGCGCATCTGTATTCGTTGTGCAAGCGTTCTTTTTTCGTTGGTTGGTTGGTAATACTCGCAGTAAAAACGTATGCGCTTTTTTAAGCTATTCTTTAGTCATCATCATCACAATCATCACAATCATCACAATCATCAAATCATCAAATTTGACGCCAAGAGGCAATCAATTTGCATAGATGCAAGCTTGATTTCCACACCGGCTAACAACTAGGAAGGTTGTCGTTGGTTGACACTGTAAATGTTGCTCGCGAAAAAGACTGGCAGCGTCCTTGGTTGTGGTTCATGTTGTGTACTCGCTGTATGGCTTTGGCTGGCGCGGACGTGACTAATCCTGGACGGCGTCCTCCAGGACACGTCGCACGAGATGGTGGTTGCCTGCTGTCGCTTCCTCTGCTACTTCTGCCGCACGTCGCGACAGAACCAGAAGGCCATGTTCGACCACTTCTCGTTCCTGCTGGAGAACAGCAACATCCTGTTGGCTCGGCCGTCGCTGCGCGGGTCGACGCCTTTGGACGTCGCCTACTCGTCGCTGATGGAGAACACCGAGCTGGCGTTGGCGCTCAGAGAGCACTACCTGGAGAAGATCGCCATCTACCTGTCGCGGTGCGGTCTGCAGGTCAGTCTAGTGCTCCTGCTTGATGGCACAAGCTGGGAATGCGACCTTGCGCCCTTGCGACACAGGCATGTCGTAACTTTGTGTTTTGAGATACTCAGCATTCGGAAATGTGGCAGCTTTTCCAAGTTTACGCACTTATTGAGACCGGGTAGAAGCGCGGGTAGAAGCAGAATCACCAACAAATAAAACAAAACCGTGACCAAGAATGCGTATGTTTAAATTGTTTACCTTTGAATCAATTTTGGTTTCTACATTGGTGACTACAAACAATGATAACTACAGCAAAAAAGTAAAAAATAGTATGTTACTTCGTTTGTTTAAACTTTTAATTCTAAATTTTGTTTGTTGGAGAATAAATCGTTTCTTATAGCAATAAATACTCGCGACTTATTTCAATTTCACACAACAGTCTGAAAAATTTTTGAAATCTACCGATTTATAAGAAGAAATATAAAAAAGGCGCAAAATGATCTTCTAGTTGACGCAAAAAAAAAATCACACACCTCCAGTGTATTTTTCAAAGAGTTTGTATTTAAAAGTCTTTAAAGTCTTTAAAGTCCTGAATTGCCCAAGTTGAGTGGTTGTTGACGTTCGTTTGCTCCCCAGGCCAACTCTGAGCTGATCGAGAAGGGCTACCCCGACCTCGGCTGGGACCCCGTCGAGGGTGAACGCTACTTGGACTTCCTGCGCTTCTGTGTGTGGGTCAACGGTGAGTACCACCCCGTGGCCGCACCCCGAACCCTCGCACCCTCGGCGACTGATGGCGACCCCTTGTCTGGTTGCAGGCGAGAGCGTCGAGGAGAACGCCAATCTGGTGATCCGACTGCTGATCCGGCGACCCGAGTGTCTGGGGCCCGCGCTGCGTGGAGAGGGCGAAGGCTTGCTGCGAGCCATCATGGACGCCAACAAGGTAACTAACCACCACGACAACAATTATTAAAATGTAAAACAAAACAACATAATACGAAACGTAACAAAACAAGGTCACAACAAAAACATACAGAAACACATCAAGAGAATAACAACATTATCTACTAGTATTAACAACAAATTGAACTTGAAGATACTCATGTAGAAGGTCTGCATATTCGAAAAGATTATATCAGGGGCGATAGTCGCCTCTTTTTCACGTAGATCAAGGAGTGTGAGAAGTCGAGAATACTGGTCAGCAATCAGCATACTTTCGGAAGGGGGGTTGAAATAACCCGTTCGATTAGCACAGAAAGAGTTTGAACCCAGTCTCCCATTGAATGACCGACTTATCTCACTATGCCTATTCCCGAAGAATCGAACAGTGATTCTTTATTGTCAGTATAACCGCGATAAAAAACGGACCGTTTTACTTTTCAATTAAACATTTGGCTTTGTCAAGTCAACTTATGTCGATAGATATTTATGCTGCCCAGTATAGACGTGGCCTTTTGAGATGAAATATCAATTTCAAAGCTCAAGGACGTACTCTACGCGTTTCCTAACACTTCCCTCCCCCGTCGGCAGATGTCCGAGCGCATCGCGGACCGACGAAAGGTGGAGAGCGAAGGCGAGGGCGGACTGTCCGTGCTCAACTTCGAGCACCCTCTGCCCGAGAGCGAAGACGACGAGGACTACATCGACACCGGCGCAGCCATCCTCAACTTCTACTGCACGCTCGTCGACCTGCTGGGACGGTGCGCCCCGGACAGTGGCGTCATCGCGCAGGTCAGTCACAAGGATGTACTTGGTACCTTAGGGCGCTATTGAGGAGTGCCCGAGTCTCTCGGGTGAAGACTTTCATCATCGTCGAGGTGCTATGCGGCTGTACGGATGTACAGTCAACTGTGATGCTACGAAAATGTTAACCACGCGACGTCCATAGGCACGCTCAGGGTCGACTGGCATGGCAGCCATCGTACGGCAATTATCACATCGAATTCGAACACAAAGAGTTTCGAACACACAACCAGGGCCTTCTACTTGAAAATGTTTCTTAATGGTCCTACGCCGCGAATGTTGCTAGGAGGCAGTGGAAAATGGCAGAAACATCTCTCACTAGGGTTGAATCTTGTTCAGAGTCAAAGCCACCTAGAGCCACTTTGTGCAAGACGAGTAAATCGAAAGAAATTCATTTAGAGGGCGCTGGCATGTGGCAAGGTGCACAGATTGACAGGTGTCCCGAATGGCAATTAGTTAATTTTAAAAAACCAGCCCTCTTAATCGCAACCCCTAAAAAGTATTCTAAATACCGATTAACGTTATATTTACAGTGCAATAAGTTGTTGAATTACGAAACCTGATCGGTACTAGAATAATCTGCAAAAATGTAGTGCTGAAAAATCGTAGATTCGGTCTGTGCCGTGTCGGCGCCACCACTGCGCAAAGCCTATGACGACGACGACGACGACGACGACGACGACGAACATGTCAATGAAAAACTTGGACCAGAACATACTCGATCGTCTTGGGCCAGAGCTAGAAATTGCCTCTAGTTTATTGCAACTTGTACATTTTATTAAGATTATTTTATTTTATTATTTTATTTTATTAAGGGTCGAGACTTTCAAGCGATCGGGTTTTAGTTTCTGAAAGTTTTTGAAAGGATCTGCACTACAAGTTCGTTGTTTTCGCCTGGCCCTAAAAGGATGCTAAATATATTGACATTGACGCCAGTTCTGCGATAGGCGGTATTGACTCGAGATACTCACAGAAAGGTGGGTTCCTCCTTCCCTTGACGAGTCTCGCTTGTCATTGCAGGGCAAGAACGAGTCGCTTCGCGCACGCGCCATCCTGCGATCGCTGGTGCCCCTCGAGGACCTCCAGGGGGTGCTCAGTCTGCGCTTCACCCTGCAGAACCCCGCCGCCGGCGAGGAGCGTCCCAAGAGCGACATGCCTTCCGGTAAGCCATGCCGCATGCAACACAACACGTAGCTCACTGCATTTGTAGCACGGGCTCTTTGTCTTGTCTCTAACGTGCAGGCGTACCAAATGGACTGAAGGTGTAAACTCATACACAGGGTCCATTGCTCGAACATCTTCTTGCGTGATTTGTAACCATAATCGTTATTGAAAATAACTTTAGTTTCCATGGAAAAGTGTAAACAATCTGGGCTCTGGCGTTTGATAGAGTTTCGAGTGTTTTTTGTTCTTCATGGGTTCATTGTGGATTGTTTCCATAGCTATCAGTTAAAAAAGAACCATTGCAAAAAAGTTTTAGTGCCACCTAACAGTCGGACCAAGTCAGGGTGCTGCAATCGCATGTTTCTTAATCCCTTTATAGCAGACTTCCTTTCTTCATATACATACCACGATTAGTTCCAAGCTGTGTTCTTTCTCGCCCTAACGACGGCTGGTTCGTCCGTGTCCGCCAGGTCTGATCCCCGGCAACAAGCAGAGCGTGGTGCTGTTCCTGGAGCGCGTGTACGGCATCGAGACGCAGGAGCTGTTCTTCCGCATCCTGGAGGAGGCCTTCCTCCCCGACCTGCGCGCTGCCACCATGCTGGACAGGGTGAGTGCCTACAGCCTTGACGCAGTTTGCAAAAACTGGTCGCCAACTGATCTTCACGCCTTCGTCTTCTAACGGTCAGATTAATCATGTTTCATTGATCACTTACTAATGCAACTTAGTATTCCCAAGCCAATGCTAAATACGAGAAGAATAAATACAAAACAATGTGCCACACCAGGGGCTTCTTAACTGTTCTCGAGGACTGGGCCTCTTCTGCAGTTGCAGACGGTTAAAATGCCTTCCCGACACGTTCAGCTTTTTGAACGCAGCGCCTGACAGTTGACATTTGACAAGGTCTTAAACCTTTAGAAAACTGTTTAAAGGAGCCCTCCGAATTGCTTTTAAAAGAACATGTAGTGTACAGTATACAAATTAATTAAACATCCCGTTTGAATTTTTTGAAAAAAAAATTTGAAGAGGAATAATCGCACGTTTTCGTTGTGGCGCGGCACCTCCACGTGACGTATCCTTGGGGAACGGCTAGCGCCAGCAGCATGCGCTCGGCCACGCTACGCAGTGTCTAGTACTAGGCCGATAGCTTTCGGGGTCGGGTCGCTTGTCGGTGTGGAGTGAAAATGGCAGGACCTCCATGTAGTATATAGATCCAAAGTTCTCTCAAACAGAAATCGCGGAAAATAATGTTAAACTAGCCGAAGAAAGGAGACGAGGAGAGTTACTTGACAGGAAATACCTTGCGGTGTCTGTTTTGTTTAGCACATCAAAGTTTTTTGTAATTACATCCATAGAGCCGTGCTCAGTAATGCACTCGCCTTCCTGACACAACTCTCGTATTTGAAATGGCTCATTACAACAATTCGATGTAATGTCGCTGTCCATTGAGATGCAATTGCCACTGCGTAGCGCATGCTGCTGGCGCTAGCCGTTCCCCAAGGATACGTCACGAGGAGGTGCCACGCGAAAACGAAAATGTGCGATTATTCCGACGCAACATTTTTTTTTCACAAAATTCAAACGGGTTGTTTAATTAATTGGTATTCTGTACACTATATGAACTTTGTAAAGCAATTCGGAGGGCTCCTTTAAAACTGGGGATTTGAAAGCTTAAAGGACCATTTACTTCTTGTATTTAACTTTCTTCATATATTTTTTCGTTACATGTCCTAACTCCTAACCAAATTGCCACGCGTGTGCTGGTTACAGAACGACGGCTACGAGTCGGACATGGCGCTGGCAATGAACCGCTACATCGGCGTCTCGATCCTGCCGCTGCTCATCAAGCACGCGCAGTTCTACAACGAGGCGGACAACTACGCGAACCTGCTGGATGCGACGCTGCACACCGTCTACCGACTCAGCAAGAACCGAATGCTGACCAAGGGTCAGCGTGAGGCCGTCTCAGACTTCCTTGTCGCGCTCACTAGGTATTTGTCACCGCTGTGCATCTCTTGCTCGTCCACACCATTGTCTGGTCTTGCAATGGCTCGTGTGGCTAAGCTTCAGAGGAACTGTGATTAAAGAAAAAGGCGTGGTATTTGCGAACGGAATTTGTGTTGCATTGAAGATGTGCGTTGCGGGTTTGTAGAGGATAAAAGGGAGGATTCAGATAGTTTATTTATACAGTAGATAGCGAATTAGTTCAGAGACGAGGTTGGAAGGTAGTGTGTATGGGTTTGCCCTGTTTTAAATGACTTGTGGACCAAGGTCCTTTTTAGTACCACAAGTCATTAAACCGTACTGCACACAGCACACTACCTTCCAAAACGTTTATGATTGAATTTCGCATGAAAACCGCATTGACCGTCTCTCTAACCGTGACTGCGTGCTTCGTTTGCCTGCAGCCAGATGCAACCGAGCATGCTGCTGAAGCTGCTGAGGAAGCTGACAGTGGACGTGTCCAAGCTCTCCGAGTACACAACGGTCGCGCTTAGGGTAAGTTCTTTTTAACTTGGTGTTTTTACCAACCCGAAATCAGTAGCACTGTCACTAAATTAAATATATAGAACATTAAATTGCTGAGCGTTGATATATATGTTTGTATATTTAAACTGAACTCCCTCCCTCGCAGTTGCTGATGCTTCACTACGACCGGTGCGCAAAGTACTACGGGTCCACGTCGGGCGTGAGCGCCTCTAGCGACGAGGAGAAGCGGCTCACCATGATGCTCTTCTCTAACATCTTCGACTCGCTCTCCAAGATGGTGAGTTGCAGCCCTATGAGACACAGTGCTTTGAGTCCATGCCAAGCATGCTTGCAGGATTTCGACCCCGAGCTGTTCGGCAAGGCGCTGCCCTGTCTGACGGCCATCGGGTACTCTCTGTCCCCCTCTTTGGCGCCCTTTGCAGCCTTCCGAGACACAGTGCTTTGAGTCCACGCCACGCATGCTTGCAGGACTACGACCCCGAGCTGTTCGGCAAGGCGCTGCCCTGTCTGACGGCCATCGGGTGCGCGCTGCCTCCAGACTACACGCTCTCGAAGAACTACGACGACGAGTGGTACTCGTCCAAGATGTCAGACGCAGACGGGCCGTACAATCCGCAGCCCATCAACACCGGCACGTGAGTGTCCGGCAACCAAGCTCTCGAACCCCAAATAGCGGGGGCTGCTACCTATAGGCACATTATTGTTCTTCTTCATTTACTTCGAAGAATACTCTGTTTTGGTGGCATTTCTAGTCCTATATTTTGGTATGTAATCTAGCAGCCTTTTAAAAAACATTCATCTCATATCATCTTCTCCGTACCACTAGCTGGACATCGCTTCATCTGGTTCAACATGATTAAGCCAAATACTAGTAGGCTCATAACCTTAGAAAAACAATGTTCAGTTATCAATTATCGCTGACATGCCGTTCGGGCATTGTTATCAGTTTCTTATAACTTCGCCTGCTAACTTCCTTTTGCATGGCCAGTCCTCGAATAACCTCGAGAAGATATTTGATGGGCAAGCCGGGCAAAATTGTTGGGTTGAACAAGACTAAAGCTGTAATATCGGCCTCACCTTTTCCCATGCTTGCTGGTTTTTACAGCGTTGTTCTGAACAACGACCTGAACACGATCGTGCAGAAGTTCTCAGAGCACTACCACGACGCATGGAGCTCGCGCAAGCTGGAGAACTCGTGGGTGCACGGCGACCACCACTCGTGGGAGCACAAGACACATCCCCGGCTTAAGCCCTACAACATGCTCTCCGACTACGTGAGTCTTTGCCTCCAAACACACCTACCACTCCGCTCCGCCGAAAATGGAGTCGTTCAAGGTTTTGGAACAATTGAAGTCAAGGAATCCTGGCAAAAATCGTGTATCGGAGCCCTAATTTGCATCGCATGTACTGTCCTCTTAGTCGTAGTTCTGCGTCAACAAGAAGTTGCCAGCTAATTGCTTAATTGGTGTCTGTAGGAGAAGGAGCGGTACAAGGAGCCGGTGCGAGAGTCTCTGAAGGCGCTGTTGGCCATCGGCTGGAGCGTCGAGCACTCCGAAGTTGAGCAAGGCTCCTCCAACAACCGCAACTCTGCGCGACGTGCTTCCAAGGCAAATCCGGTACGTTACCTTCGCTAGCCTTTGTTGTCTACTTCCAGTCTTCCAGCAAGGCGTTCAGATTCATATCACGAAATGTAGATAAATGTCCGACTTTGTTGAAACAAGCTCATCGAGCGAGACGAAAGATTTGATCTGATTTGATCAAATCAACAATTTGTTGCGGATACAAATCCGCAACAATGAAAGCAAATTTACACGGCCGGTCTTCATAGACATCCGAGCCATCTGTACATACAGCAGAGTGATTGAATAATTTTGTATTCTGTGTGACCGTGGTCGGCTGGTTGCCGTGTACAGGACAGCACTGCGACGGCGTTCAACTACCACCCCCACCCCGTCGACATGAGCAACCTGACGCTGAGTAGAGAGATGCAGAACATGGCCGAGCGGCTGTCTGAGAACGCGCACGACATCTGGGCCAAGAAGAAGAAGGAGGAGCTGACCACGTGCGGAGGGTCCATCTCTCCGCAGCTCGTGCCCTACGACTTGCTGACCGACAAGGAGAAGAAGAAGGACCGCGAACGCTCGCAAGAGTTCCTCAAGTATCTGCAGTACCAGGGGTACAAGCTGCACAGGTAAGCCACCAGAAACAGCAAACTATTTTTTGAAACTTATATATATCCTTATTTGATTTTGAACCAAACCTGGATAAGACCCACATGTTTCGCGTGAAGGTTCAGAGGAAAGCGCATTAGATTGTCCAAAAGTTAGATCATAGAATCTTGAAAGTTCTTAGCAGTGGCTGTTTGTTAGGTTTAATTTTAAATAAGATGGGTCTGTACCGCCACCAGAATCAGATAGACATACAACAGTCAGAATACACACACTCACTCTGCATCTAGCGCTGCACGCGAGTTGGCAGACCGTGGGCCAGGGGTCTGCTTTTACCTACTAACCTACTAACATACGGCCTACTAACTTTGTACTAGCTGAAGAAGGGTCGAAAATTACCTTGGTATAGCAAAGTCGTGCTATGACAATTGACATTATGCGGTATGACATTTGCAGTTTGAAAAAGGTTAAAAGATGATTTTAGCTGTCAAAATGACAATGAATTCTGGTTCAACTAATGAACTCCAACAAAAGAGGGTCGAGCTGGTGGTGAAGTTGAAAGTGCAAGAATTTTTAGGGTGTCACTACCGATGTCTTTAATGTTATGACTCCACCACCACAGACCGCCATTGTAAGGCACAGGTCGCCTCACTGTTATAAAGCCCAGCAGCGAAGAAATAACGCAGTTTGAACCAGCAGCGGCCATACTGATTTTCTAGATTTATTGGCTTCTCAAAATGTTTTTTGAAACCTCATTTGTGAACTAGTTGTTTAAATGCTACTGTTTATGGGGTAGTTTGACACCCCGTTTGAGTGTACGGGAAATCGCTGAGGAAAACGTATGAAATTGCGTTATAGTCAGGACTCGGGTACCTAAGTGTTGTTGTTCACTGCTAGGGTGCGCTGATGGCAGAGACCCTGACAAGCCCGTATAAATCAGCTGGTGGCCGTGGCTGCGACGTGCGCGCGCAAGTTAGAGCCAGGCTAGAAGGTTTCCACCAAAGATACTATATAATAACCTTCGGTGTTTCCACCGTCTTTTTCTGCAAATTTTTTTTCCTTGTATGAACTGGGTGATTATTTTGTTTCCTTTATATCTCGAGCGAAAGTTTGAGTGTATGTCATTTTATTGAAGCATAAGGAAGCAATATTATTATTATTTGGTTATATGCCCGAACCAAACTTATGTGCAAAAAGCCGTTCTGTGTTTCTATATATTATTTCTCAAGAATGCTTTAGTCGCAAATCGCTATCGGATTCTCATGAGAGATTCTCATGGGAAAAACTGTGGAACCGTGATTTTTCTTTGGTAACTATCTTACAAATTTCGGCCGGAATCGATTGAAACCTAGGATACAAACCGGAATTGGAACCCGAAAGAACCGTTATTTTTTTATGGACCACAACTAGAATCGGAGCCTTTATCTAAGTTGTTATGTACGAAACGGTTCTCTTCAGTTGCATTAAGTTTTCGGCGATTGGGGTTCTTGGTTCGTTTGCCATGTTTTTGTTTAATTTTCCAATAATTCTGAAGATCCGGCATCGAACCCGCGAAAACCTGTAATTTTCCGGGATCCGAACCATTATTTATAATTTCCGAAGAACCGCAATCGCAACAGTGTGAGAACCAAATTATTAAGTTTTAATCTTATTGATCCGATCGTTTACCAATAACGGTTCCAGTTCCGATACCAGTTCCAAAAAAAAATCAAATATCGTGATTTGACAATATGTTCTAAGTAGTACATATCAAATTATATCACGACTGGGTTCCAAGCCCAGATATTTAAGAAATCTGTCAACACGAGACGACGCCCCCAAACTATTTTAGTAGGTACATTCCAGCGAACAGTTGAATATAGTTCAAATAGAATAGAATTTAGTGGTGTAATCCAGCTGACAATTTACAGAAAACATTCTCAGTCCATTCTCGAACCAGCCGGCTGTTTGTATTCAAACTTTGAAGACCAGCTTCCATGAAACAGCTCGTGCTGATGAAAATAAGAAAATGTCCCGGATCGTACCTTATAGGTGTAGCCGAATGCGGATAGGAATATGTAGTGAAATGTCAGATATGCTAAGTTCAAAACCGAAACCGACCGTTTTCACGCAAATTTTATCGCTTCAATCCCAAAACGTAAGAAATTTCGAAAATACTAATTTCTCCCCTTCGTTACACCATTTGAATATCAATCATGTACAAGCAAGATGCCACACAAAGCTCACCGTGTCTTAACGCGGCGTCCGCCCCTCAGGCCGACACGCGGCGGGGGCGGCACGGAGGCGGAGAACGCCGCCGCCGCGGCCGCCGTCGAGTTGCGATTCGCCTACTCGCTGCTGGAGAAGCTCATCTCCTACCTGGACACCGCCTCCATCAACATGAAGCTGCACAAGCCGTCCACCACCTTCTCGCGGCGCACCAGCTTCAAGACCTCCTCCAGAGACATCAAGTTCTTCTCAAAGGTCAGTCAGACAACAACTCGGATATCTGCTTCAACTCCACGCTGTATTTCGAGCTGTCACCTTTGCTCTGGTCTTACATTATTGACGTCCTCTATTTGTGATCCATCTTAATTGATGAGCGTAGCGAGCGAAGCGAGCGAAACGAGCGAAGCGAAATCATCAATTTCACTACTGCTAAAAAAAACACTTGGTGTGTGTTTGTTTGTTTTTTTGTATGTGTGTTTGCGCGCGCTCTACAGGCCAAACGCCTGCTTCGAGTGGGATAATTTGCAGGGTGTCTACTTTTGTTCTCAACTTAGACCCCCTGCGTTTTTCAAGAAAATCCTCCACACCCTTCACTTTCAAAGCAGAAAAAAGAGCAAAATTCGACAATTGGGCATGTTTGGAAAAGTACGGAAATTTATTTAAAAGTGCGTATTTTTTTCAAATGTTCCCAATTTCGATTTGCCTTTAGAGACCATCGATACCAAATCGAAACATCACACCAGATTTTTTCCAATAAAAACCAAACCAATAAAAACCCTTAGGCATGAGTTACATCTATATATTAACATGCACATTGCTTTATGACCTCAAAATAAGCATATTTCCGCTACCCTACAGCTCGGACAGAAGCAAAGAAAGGCCAGAATCGTTTACAATTTCAAGTGATCAGAATTTTCGAAAAAGCAATGGTCCGGCTTGCTGCTCCATGATTTAGGCTTTTTGCCTCAATCTTTTTATGCGCGAAACATCACACCAGATTTTTCCCAATAAAAACCAACCCAATAAAAACCCGTGGGCATGAGTTACATCTATGTATTAACATGCACAATGCTCAATGATCTCAAAATGAGCATAATTCCGCCACCCGACAGCTCGGACAGAAACAAAGGAAGGTCAGAATCGTTTACATTTTCAAGTGATCAGAATTTTTGAGAAAGCATTGGTCCGGCTTGCTGCTCCATGATTTACATAGGCTTCTCGCCTTAATCTTTTTTTGCGCTATATACAAACCGCTACGCTCATCTTCAACGCAACACAAATTGCGTTCGCCCTAGTATAAGTATAACGTTCCTTTTCTCCCCGGTTCACATTCGCACCAAAAAGCCTGCGTCATATTGAAAACAAAATGCGTTTCCATGGAAATCTCAACGCACGCTGTTTATTGTTGTTTTGTCACTCACTGCTAGGTGCATGTTCAACGGGTCAATTGTTTCGATAGCAACACAATCGCTGCAAAAAATATAATAGCTCAGTGCCTCTCAAAGAATATATGCTTTTGTGAAACCGGGCTGTCAACCAATGATAGTCTTAATCACGAGTATCATAATCCATATCATTCAAGGCAGTTTGAACGGAACAGGGCATTGAAGTCACTACCCGGTCCATCTAAACGCTTCGTTGCTAATTAATCACGCGTTCCCTCTAGTCCTAACTTTGTGTGACCCTGCAGGTGGTGCTGCCGCTGATGGAGAAGTACTTCAGCACGAACCGCAACTACTTCATCGCAGTGGCGACGGCCACCAACAACGTTGGCGCGGCGTCGCTCAAGGAGAAGGAGATGGTGGCGGCGTTGTTCTGCAAGCTGGCCAGTCTGCTGCGCGGACGCCTGGCCGCGTTCGGCGCAGACGTGCGCATCACCGTGCGCTGTCTGCAGGTGCTCGTCAAGGCCATCGATGCCAAGTGAGTCCCGTGGCGAAGTGTTTCGTTAATATGTGTACATGTGTTGTGATGGTTTTACCACTTTCTTTGCTCACTGCTGTTGAAGTGGTTGGTAACGTTAACAGATAACCACAGGAAAAGAAATATAATAATTTGATTAGCTGGCAGCTTAACTCGGAGCCGAAGAAAGAGGTTTTCGCGCAAGGTGTCAATAGGTTCTGATTGATTTGATATGCTCTCCACGCACAGATCACTGGTGAAGAACTGCCCCGAGTTCATCCGCACCTCCATGCTGACCTTCTTTAACAACACTGCCGCCGACCTGGGAGACACCATCCTGAACCTGCAGGACGTGAGTGAACCGCGCCTCGCTAGGCGAATGCCACGTCGTCTACTCTCTATACCTGGTCATGACGCATGCAACTTTCTCTCCCCGCAGGGCCGCTACAGCCACCTCCGCGGCACACATCTCAAGACGTCCACCTCCCTGTTCTACGTGAACGGAGTCATCCTGCCGGTGCTCACCTCCATGTTCGACCACCTACAGGGCTGCGAGTACGGCGCCGACCTCCTGCGTGAGTAGCTCGTACCAACTGACAAATAAAACTTCCATTCGATACCAAGTTCGAAACCTTGTACTGACTTGACGATTTCTCTCTGCTTCTCCAGTGGATGAGATCCAAGTTGCTTCGTACAAGATGCTAGGGAGCCTTTACACTCTCGGCATCGACTCCACACTTACACACGACAGGTAAGTGGAAGCTGTCAACTAATTCGTTATTTGAAAGAAGAGAGCTTGTTTACAAAGCGTATATTCTGGAGAATCACTACAAATTCACAACAAGTTTTAAAAGTACATACACTCCTCACTCACGACAGCATGCGCAACCCACTCCTTTTTATAGCAAACCGAAGCATCTCTATTCGAATCAACACTGAAAGATGAACTGAAAGATGGGTAGGTTTATGTAACCGCACCGCAGGCGCAGTGCATAAGCTAATGGTCAATCTGGTTGTGGTTGCAGGAAGTACCTGAAGACGGAAATCGACCGCCACCGGCCGGCGTTGGGCAGCTGCCTCGGCGCCTTCTCGTCCACTTTCCCCGTCGCCTTCCTGGAGCCGCATCTCAACAAGCACAACCAGTACTCGCTGCTCAACCGCATCGCGGACCACTCGCTCGAGGCGCAGGGTATGTGCCGCACACCCATGCCCATGTACTGACTGGCCCATGAAAATGCTTCCCCACTTCCCACCCTGAATTTTAGGTTCTGTTCCCATGCAACCCATTCGGAACCCTTTCTAGAGAAAGTTAACCCTAGAACCCTAGAAATATAATGCTTCCTTTCTTCCCTCAAACTAAATTCACTGCATTTTTTTTTTAGCTAGGGTCGCTGTTGAAAACATGACACGTTTCTATGAAATCTTAAAACAATTCAATTTCTGTACGTGGTTCATTTTTATTGTTTACATCGTTGCTGTGGAAACAATCAACATGGACCACGACAGAAATTGAATTGTTTTAAGATTCCATAGAAACGTGCCATCTTTACAACAGCGACCCTAGCTAAAAAATGCAGTGAATTTGAAACTATCTTGATTGCACCGCGTTTCCCTCCCTAATGGCAACCCTTATTGACTTCCTGGGCTTGCTCCCCACCCTTGGGAGCAACGACTGAGCCGGTGTGGTGTGGCGTTCCCCTGCAGACGTGATGGCACGCATGGAGCAATCAATGCCCACGCTCGAGACGATCCTGGCCGAGGTCGAAGCGTTTGTTGACTCCGAGAAGACTTACTCCGACTGTCCGCACGTGATCGACGTCATCATGCCGCTGCTCTGCTCGTACCTGCCTTTCTGGTGGAACCAAGGACCTGACAATGTCAGTCCCACCGGCGGGTGAGTACCTACGTACGCCTCAGTTTCGTCAGCCTGAGCATCGGCCCAGTGTGCAGGAACAACATTGCAAAATACTGGTTTGATGTGGACATCCGAATGTGATATATGTACCCTAGCTGACGGAACAAGCTTGATCTGGTTCAGCCTTGAGCTGTGTGCCAAGCCACCGACGAGACAAAAATTTACTTTATACCAGGCATAATCCGCTAATTATCTAGAGTTCTTTGCCCCTTTCATACGTAAATTCCCATTCGAATTGGAGGTATATGGCGTGTGGGGCGCTGCTAAGCTACTCCAACTATGAGAAAGACTGTAGATTATAGGTATTATAGCAACTTTTAAGCAGGGTGCTCATGGCGTACTATACAGGAAGTTATAGTGGGTAGTTACGATTGGCTTTAAAATATGTCTATGGTCCGTTATCCGTGGGCCATTGTCTTTACGAAAATGTTGAATCCCCTCGAGCGAAAAAATACAATCCCATATCTCCCTATTGATCAAAGCCATGCCCCAACCCTGTGCAACGGAACACTCCGTTCTGACCTCCCCCGTGCCCCGATTGCAGCAACCACGTGACCATGGTGACCGCCGAGCACATGAACCAGCTGCTGGCCAACGTGCTCAAGATGATCAAGAAGAACATAGGCAACGAGCACGCGCCGTGGATGACGCGCATCGCCGCGTACACGCAGCAGATCATCATCAACTCGTCCGAGGAGCTGCTCAAAGACCCGTTCCTGCCGCTTGCCGAGCGCGTCAAGAAGCGCACCGAGAACATGTACCACAAGGAGGAGTCGTTGAGAGGGTTCATCAAGAGCTCCACCGACGACACGTCGCAGGTGACTGACCATTTGCATTTATTTCTGTCCGGCACCGAGTACTTTTGGAAATACCCGAAAGGTGCCATGCTCTAGAAACCGCTTCAATTGCATAAAAATGCCTAATTAACTACTGATTATGACGTTCTATTCGTTGCACACAGGTGGAGGCGCAGATCCAGGAGGACTGGCAGCTGCTGGTGCGAGACATCTACGCGTTCTACCCGCTGCTCATCAAGTACGTCGACCTCCAACGCAACCACTGGCTGCGCAACAACGTCAGCGAGGCGGAGGACCTCTACAACCACGTCGCCGAGATTTTCAACATCTGGTCCAAGTCGCAGTACTTCATGCGCGAGGTTCGTATATACTGTCAGATAGCTGATGGATCATCTAAACTCTCAAGCCAAATGGCCTATCAGGCCATTAGCAAGTATTAATTCTCAATTCTGAATTTTGACCATAAGAAGTAGTTCTAAAGACTGTTAAATAACGATAATGGAGCAAAAGTTTATTTTTATTTTTTCCTTTTTAGTGTTGTACTTTCTAAATAGCAGAATGTACTTTCTAAATTTCTAAATTCCAGGAACAAAACTTCATCGCGGCGAACGAGATCGACAACATGGTGCTGATCATGCCGACGGCGACGAGGAGGTCCGCGGTGGTCGCCGACGGAGGCGCCCCTTCGGGAGGCAGCAAGGCAAGTTGGTGGAACTAGTTTTTTACGCGGCATTTTTCATGTGAATGTACAATTGCATGTTGGACGAAGAAAATAAATATTGTAAGACGGCATTTTCCATTGTAGTTTGTAAGCATTGAATACCGGGGCAAGTTAGCAACTGGCCGCGCACGTTGACTGTTTTATTTCCAATTGCAGAAGAAGAAGAAGCATCGCGACAAGAAGAGAGACAAGGACAAGGAGCTGCAGGCCTCGCTGATGGTGGCGTGTCTGAAGCGACTGCTGCCCGTCGGACTGAACCTGTTCGCCGGCAGAGAGCAGGAGCTGGTGCAGCATTGCAAGGACAGATACCTCAAGGTACCCGACGCGTCTAGTGCCACCTCCCCCTCTTTGGCTGTGTCTGGTTATCGAGCTCTGAGTGAACCTTCTTACTAACTTTTAAACGAAATTCGGTCTATTAATTAAAGTTTCTGTTTCATCTCCTAGACGCAACCCCCGGTGCAAACACGGCTCATCCACCAAACTAATTGATTCCAGAGCCACGCAATTATTATGAAAATTTACGTTTGAAAACTAGCCGGTTGTACCTAGAAAACCTGACATTTAATTTGTAAGTGAAAATGTGAAGCATCTTCAGCCTGAATGTTAGACGAAGGTTTTAAAAGCAGCCCGCGACTAGCGCCAACAATGCTCAGTGCTCTAGCTTATTCCGAAACGTGCGACCAAAGCTGCGGCGTTCTTTCGCCCACAGAAACTGGCCGACTACGAGATCGTGGACTTCGCCAAGACCCAGTTGACCTTGCCCGACAAGATCGACCCCGCCGACGAGATGTCTTGGCAGCACTACCTCTACTCGAAGCTGGGTCAGAAGAAAGAGGGCGAGGTCGAGGCCAAGCCCGTCAAGATCGAGGACGTGGTCGAGCGCATCGTGGCCATGTCCAAGGTGCTCTATGGACTGCACATGGTGAGTGGGCTACGTCTTGCGACCACGCTAGGGACAAAGTCGACGATAGCTGTCAATAGGGCTCGATTAGAGGACAACAAATTTACAGGAATTAGAGGGATAATTAGGAATAGTAATAAGTCACACGGCACACTTGATGGGAATCAGTGTTAAATTCTGATAGAGTTCTAAAAAAAGACTTTTTTTTTTGCTAGAGTCTTGCTGTGGTGTTTTTTAATGTAAAAAGTAACCAACGTTGACATAAGAAGTTCAAAATCCATTGTTTACACTTTCACAAAGCTAGCTAGTAGTTATTGCATTAAGTCACTCATTTCAAGACATTTTTGCCAAAAAATGCACGCCCCAAGACATCAAGTTTCAAACTGCCAAACATCTTCCACTGCCATTAAATATCAAGAGGGCGAGTTTCACAATACACCGTACACTCCACGACACAGAAGCACCGCGCGGTTATCTATGATTTCTCGCTTCTTACCTTGCTTTCGCCACTGTCACCATGGTTTCACCACTGTCGCCACGATGACCTGTGATCGCATGATGACGCCGTTGCGTGTGCACAGATCGACCATCCGCAGCAGACCTCGAAGGGCGTCTACCGCAGCGTCGTTTCGACACAGCGCAAGCGCGCCGTGCTGGCCTGCTTCCGGCAGGCCTCTCTGCACTCACTTCCCAGGTTCGACCCCCAGAAGCCCCGCCCTTCAGTGTACCACTCTCCGTCCTCACCTCGACACGCTACCCAACGCTCACGTCACGCCCTCCAGTAGCAATCCCATAATCTCTTTCAAAGGCTTTGCCTATCCCTTGAAAACCAATTCCTTGTTTCAAAAAGTTCTCCTTAGTTCTGTTGTCCAGGTAATATACCTGAGGCCTTGAAGCAAACCTTTATAACCGTCTATCGACCAATCTTTGTTCCCTTCGGACTCTCCCTTGAACCTGGATGCCACTGAACCGAACCGAACACCAATTGTCACCGATATCGTCACCAAGTCACCGATACCCTCTGTTGTTTTGCTGTCCTTTGTTTGCTGTTCTTTCTTGCACCTTGGTTGTCACTTGTCACACCGTATGCGTCGTGCGTGGTCTAGCGTAGCTCTTTGCCTCTCACTCACTCACTCACTCACTCACTCACTCACTCACTCACTCACTCACTCACTCACTCAACCCTCGCTGTCGTAACGCTGTCTCTCTCTCTCTCTCTCTCTCTCTCTCTCTCTCTCTCTCTCTCTGTCTCTGTCTTAGCGACCCCTACACGATGTACATAATATAGCCACTGTGTGTGTCTTAGCTGGTTAACCGAATGGAGTGCATACCATAACCAAACATAACATGTGTTGAGCTACGTGGTTTTTGAATAATTAACAACCAATTAGTTGTGTTCGGTAAGAACCATCGCCGACTCGTTAACTTCATGCTCAAAACACCATGCGATTTTAGCAGAGGTCTTTCAGATAGCCGAATTGAATTTAACGAAATATAATACTTTTTTAAATATTTTCGAAGGAACTCCTGTTAATTATCCCTCGCTAAATATACACTTTCTCGAGAAGTGCACGAAGTTTCCGTACAAGTTATTCGCAATATAGACGCAACGGGCGTACTTCTAGTAGGTTAACACACTCCTAGCCGAAACACAGTTGGCATGTAAGCGTGAGCTAGCAGCTAGCGAGTCGGCGCCGTCCTTCGACCACACACTCTCGCCCAACTAACACTCGTGCACACCGGCCCGTGTACGCATGCGCAGGCCAGCAAGCCGCGCAGCAAGCGCAGCGGCTGGAAGCGCGTGCTGTCCGCGGCACGCAGACGCGCAGCCGTCGCCTGTCTGCGCTGCACGCCGCTCTACACCGTGCGCAGGCAAGTGCAGTCAGGGCGCAGCAGCCTCGCCACAGAATGAAAATGTCACTTAAAGTCAACCCAGTGACGAAAATTCCACCCTTCAATTAAAATTACCTTCGAACAAAATAATGCCCGTTGCCCATCCCGTGGCCACCAACCCCAAAGAGCAGACAGTCTCCTTGAGCACTCAAGACGCCGCGCCATCTCCATGAGAAGGAACCAGCGTGGCGGTCTATTGTCAGGTAGCATTGATTTCACTAGACTTTTCATTAAACTTTTCATTAATCGCTAGTTTTCCTTCAGCTTTAAAAATCTGTGACAGTAGCTGCTTTCGTTGATGCCTAGCCTATGGCATTTTAACTAGCTTTAACAACTTAACTAGATTAACTCGCTTCGTCTAGAACTAACTAGAGTATACCGCACTGTTTGAGATTTTCAATCCCCTACCGATTTGTCACTTCCTTAACGGCATGCCGCTTGACTGATGACGATAACCTCCCGAAGTCGGGAAGACCGGCGCTGACGACGACCCGCTGTTTTGCAGGCATCGCGCCGTCAACATCTTCATCCGCACGTACCACGAGCTCTGGCTGCAGGAGGAGAACGTCGGCCAGGAGATCATGATCGAGGACCTCACCGTGAGTTGACAAACGCCCCTCCCCCTTCCACTCACAGACGCAATTCTTTTGCATGTCACGTACCTTGTAGTTCGCCGACTGTTGCTATCTTCAGACGCAGTCGACTTGTTTCATTTGCAGAATTGCCGCACCCAAAGACTGTTAAGAGAACAACAGCGGTTCTATAGATACAGTGTGTTTTAGATTTAACAATAACTCGCATTTAAAAAAACAGACATAACAATTATTGTTATACTCATAAGTTTTACCTCCTTTTGGTACTACTACTCTTAGTTCTCCATCAGTGTTGATGTCATTATTATTATTACTATTATTACTTACCATTTTATTACTATTAGTCCTCCAACTTAGTTCCTTTCCCAGTTATATTTTACTATAGTTATGCTCATACAGATATTATGTATAGGTCCGTAGCGAAATAAATACAAATACAAATCTGTATTGACGCCGAGTTGTTTGTCGGGCTGCAGTCTTCGTTCGAGGACGCTGAGCTGAAGAAGCTGAACACCGAGGAGGAAGAGGGCAAGCCCGACCCGCTGAACCAGCTGGTGACGACCTTCTGTCGGGGGGCCATGACGGAGCGCAGCGGCGCCCTGCAGGAGGACCCTCTCTACATGTCCTACGCCGAGATCATGGCCAAGTGAGTGCACACCATTTCAGGGAAGGGTCGGGGGAATCGGCCAGATATACCGTATACGAGCGGCCCAACATCTCTAACCCACTTTGATTTTCTGTATTTTAACATTTAAATCTGAAGTAAAATGTCTGTAGTCACCTTTAGGTTGCTCATTCGCCATCTCTTCGACCAAAGCTGGCTCTATTTGGCATTTTTGCTTATACTAAAAATCTTAGTTATGCTGCATTTTGAAGCGGTCCAGTCATTGGTTTGTTCAAATGGCTAGCTTACTTCATTGCCGAGAAAGAGATAGGCCCTACCACCCATTTCACCTGTTTTCCAGATCGTGTGGAGAGGAAGAAGAGGAGGGCGGCGACGAGGAAGGCGGTGGCGAAGAAGAGGGTGGAGCGTCCATACACGTGAGTCCCTCGAAACGCCAACCCTAGCTGGATTACCGCGTTGACTGATTGTGACTAAAATAACTGTGCCATCTCTCCCCTAACGCTACCGAAAGAGGACGATGGACAAGCTGATGGTGAGTTGTCGACACGGACTCTCTGTCCGCCTTGAGCTCTTTCCCCTGGCTCTCCCCTACCCCTTGGCGACGCCGTGCCTGCTGGGCCGAGCGTCGCCTCTCTTTGTAATGTGACCGTCATCTTTCTTCTCACCTTGCTAGTTTTTCTCTTTCACCGTCGAAGGCCAACGCGGCGAGAGGGAAAATGCGAATGGTTCGTACCTCTCTTTTTCTCTATTACACATACACACGCTCCTCATTACTACATACTGCTGACGGCTTCACTAGAAACCGCTTGGCTTGGCACCTATAGTTCTATTCCAGATGAGAAACGATACGCCATTGCATAAGTCATGGCTGCATCCCCAATCTTACATTACTAGTTGAACGCAGTAGGTACATAACATTACTTCAGGCAACGAGGACATTGCTAACTACTCTCCATTTCACAATAAGAAGGGGAGTGGGTTTGTATCTTTCAACACTGCTGCTATAGATACGAGCTAAGAGTTCAAAACTGCACTAGAGCCTTTTGTTATGACTCAAGACATAGCTTGCAAGTTTTGAAACTCTTTGCTATTTTCTAGCAGCAAAAGGTCCTCTTGGAAGATGCAAATCCACTCCCCTTCTTAATGTGAAATGGAGTGTAGTTAGCAATGTCCACGGTGCCTAAAGTCCTATTTGCTACAGCGTTGCTACAGCGTAAAGGCTATTTGTTACAGCGTTGTATGCTTGGGTGCATGTCATGTACCAAGGATATATTCAAAACATACAAAATAAAGAACTTCCTCAAAGTCAGTATTCACGAAGGTTTCGAAACCGAGGACCCAAGCCCTAGTCATGAGTCTTGCAAATTCTTCACTGTAAATACCAAATACTGACTATAAGTATTCAAGTCCGTAAAGGGTAATCGTAGTCGTATGCAGGTATCCGTGCCCATCAGCGGATCGCCCTTAAAGCAGAGGTAGGTGCTTCGCATCAGACTGATTATTGGCTGACTTTGCCACCCCGCTTGCAGTCGGTATCGCCGCCTCCGCGTCCGTGGCCGACGCTAACCTTGTGCGTGTGTTGCAGGAGCAAGAGATGGAGAAGCAGAAGCTGCTGTTCCATCAGGCGCGTCTGGCGAACCGCGGCGTCGCCGAGATGGTGCTGCTGCACATCAGCGCGTGCAAGGGCGTGCCCAGCGACATGGTCATGAAGACCTTGGAGCTGGGCATTGCCTGTCTGCGCGGCGGTAACATCGACATACAGATGGTGAGTGGATCATATGGCACTCACTTACCTTTTTACTTAGCTATTTTTAATGAACCGCAAGCACTCTATGTTTAAGTTTTTTCGTGGATCTTTACTTAGGGAAGGTTTTATTGTGGTTTGTTTCGAAATGTTGAAGGTATCATTGTTAAATCGGAATGACTTTTTTGTTTACTTCAACTACTGTTTCAAATTTTATCATTTCTGGGAAACTTTGTTATTGTTGCAAAAATAAAGTCATGTTGTCGACCTTGTCGAAAGTTGTTTACCGGCAAGTCGCTGTTGACTGCCAACGCAGGGCATGCTGAACCACCTGAAAGAGAAGAAGGACGTGGGTTTCTTCACGGCCATCGCTGGTCTGATGAACTCGTGCAGCGTGCTCGATCTGGACGCGTTCGAGCGAAACACCAAGGCCGAGGGTCTGGGCGTCGGCAGCGACGGCGCGGCCGGCGAGAAGAACATGCACGACGCCGTCTTCACGTGCGCGCTCTTCCGCTTCATACAGCTCACCTGCGAGGGCCACAACCTCGGTACGTGCACGCTGCATGCTGGATCGAAGGCTCCCTAATGTGGAAAGGGTTCATGCAAATGAGGTTTTAAAAATTCTGGCTAAATCGGGGTTCAGACTCAGGATCTGGATCCACAAAGACAGGTGGCCATAATTTCAGGATTAAATTTTTGATATCCTGCAATGAAATTCAATGCGCAGTGAAAATTTTTTGCCGATATGAATCGATAATGATATTAACCTCGGCTTTTAAACCCCGTTTCGTCAATCTAGTGCATTTGATTTCGTTTATCACAACTGTACGAACAATATTACCCCGGGAGTTATGAAAACCCTTGTGGGTGTAGCTTTCCTCTCGACGAAAGAAAAGTTACAAGGGCTGGTGGCTGACTAATTGATCCTGGCTTGCAGAGTGGCAGAACTACCTGCGCACGCAGGCCGGAAACACCACCACGGTCAACGTCGTCATCTGCACAGTCGATTACTTGCTCAGACTACAGGTGAGTGCCAATGGACACATTATTGGACGCTGAGCGGGGAGTACGTCAATCTGACTGTCATTTCTACGATGCAATAATACAACAATACTCACTACTCTATTTATTTATTCAACGAAAATCAATGCTACAATACGCAGTACAATAATGAAAACACTAAATTCAACAATATAACTACTTCATTTCACAAAAGAAAATACTAAGAAACAATATGTAACAACTAACAAGCAATAACAATACTCTACTAAAAAATATTCAAAACAAAAACACTACTTCAAGGGACGACTACATTTCCTAATAATAGCATTGTATTAATGTGGGCAAATCAGTGATTGACTATGGAACGGAAGTCGTCCATCAACGTGCAGCTCCGCAGTCGCACGGGATGGAACAAAATTGAATTTGTCATATTGTTTGCGATACTGGAATCGAATTAGTCCGTCCTCTACATCCATGCCTCCCTAAAAGGTAAATTCCTTGCTAACCCGTGCACGTGTTGTTGTTGCACTGAACGCAGGAATCTATCATGGACTTCTACTGGCACTATTCGAGCAAGGAGCTGATCGACCCGGCGGGCAAGGCCAACTTCTTCAAGGCCATCGAGGTGGCCAGTCAGGTGTTCAACACCCTCACTGAGGTCATCCAGGGCCCGTGCACTCAGAACCAGCAGGCGCTGGCGCATTCCAGGTACCACTTCATTCGACCACCCCCATTTGGGGTGGATCTTGTCTTGTCTTGTAACCCGGAAGCCGGGGGCCCGCTCAGCTCAGGAGCCGGGGCTCGACGAAAAGAGACGAGGGTTCATTTTGAATTCAAGGTTGTATTCAATGTTTTCTCAACACGTTCAAGTTTCCTTTCAAGAGAAGGACGGGTATGTGCCACTGGTTTCTAGAAACAACGATTTTGGAAGGCTGTACCACCATTTCAATGAATTCAAAACATTGAGTCGTGAAAACGGCTATCGTCAAGAGCATTCAATGTTTCATTCAATGCATTGAACGAAACATTGAACTGTGTAAACCTAGCTTTAAGCTGCGAAATAACTATGCGCCCGTTATCATTTTTGAACTTCAGGGCTTATCAATAGGAAATTATCATTAGGAACTTACCATTAGGAACTTACCATTTTAGAGTTTCGATCTTCAACTCCCAATAAATACTCATCTCCAAGGTCACAGGGTGATCTGAGCCTTGATCTGCGGCTGCCATTATTAATCGAACTCATCTTCAAGGTCACAGCTAATGCCAAGGCAAAGAAAGTGCTGTCACATTAAAAGCTGAAGACACGGAACTTACAGCATTAAAAATACGAAAATCTCAATGTTAATCTCAATGTCAAGCTTAATGTTTGGCCTGCCTGATTCGCAAACGTGTTCAAACTAGCGCTTGGCTTGCAGGTTGTGGGACGCCGTGGGCGGTTTCCTGTTCCTCTTCTCGCACATGCAAGACAAGCTGTCTCGCAACGCCAGCCAGGTGGACCTTCTCAAGGAGCTGCTCAACCTTCAGAAGGACATGATCACCATGATGCTGTCGATGCTCGAAGGTGCGCCTTCACTGGGGCTGCCATTACTATATAAGCTGCCGTTCAATTCGGCCTTTTTGGAAACACACATTTTTCCCTTTTTCGACCAGTTCATGAACTTATTTGTATTACAGTTTTCAAGGCACTCCCAAATTGCATTTCTATAGAAAAAAGTGTTATTGCGACGGCATAGTCAAATTTTTTTAAATCAAACCAAACGGGGGGTTTCAACATTGGCTGGCTGAAAACGTGGCTGAAAATGAAAGCCTGACATAATCCCATTTTGTGCAATGGCTGATCTGACGTCTGCTGCCGCCTCCCCTCAGGTAACGTGGTGAATGGCACGATCGGCAAACAGATGGTAGACACTCTCGTAGAGTCGGCCAGCAACGTCGAGCTCATCCTCAAGTACTTCGACATGTTCCTCAAGCTCAAGGACCTCACCACATCGGCCAGCTTCCAGGCGAGTTGATCAAACAGTAACAAGCGATAACAGTCCGCAAAACACACATTTTCGTCGCGGCTTAGAATTTACAGATAAATTCTTGATACATTCTGGAAATTCACATGTTTTAGTTTCTTTCGAAGAAAGTTCATTATGTAATTCAAATCCATGCACTTTCCAGCCTAGCGATTTTGTAACTATTACGTTATGCCGTTATCTGTTCCGATGGATAAAATCGCCATTGTTGTCCATGTAATTATTTAACTTTGTAACCGAGAACGGCAAAGTCAGAATTACGAAATCGCTGTGCAGAAGAGTATCTACCCTTCCCGTACAAAAACAAATGTTGGCCGAGATACAGAGTTCTTGCATCATCTGGAACAACTCTTCTTGAAACAACCAGTAGTTTTTTTCATTTTGATGCTACTCAAATATATGTAGCAAAGATTCAGGATCGAGATGTAGGTACCAGAATGTCTGACGTCATTGTGCGTTTCAGGAGATCGACGTCAACAAAGACGGATGGGTGACGCCCAAAGAGTTCCGCGAGAAGATGGAGCAGACCAAGAACTACACGCCGTGAGTGTGACTCCGCTGGTAGAGGATACTGGTATGAGCCCATGGTAGAGGAGGCGACGCTGACGCTGTGTTTCTGCCGCAGTGAGGAGATCACCTTCCTACTGATGTGTTGCGAGACGAACCACGACGGCAAGATCGACTACGCCGAGTTCACCGACCGCTTCCACGACTCGGCGCAGGAGATCGGTTTCAACCTGGCCGTGCTGCTCACCAACCTCTCCGAGCACATGCCCAACGAGCCGAGGTAGGTGCGCGACGAGGCGCGCGCAACACTCGTTTTTGGCACTATGAGTTTTCGCCGTAAGCGAGAAACAAATCTGCAACACCTTTAGATCAGAAAACAACTCAGGGTTGCATTCTTAATTGATACTGACTATTTTCAGTTCCCAACCTAGCACGGTGGGCCATGGTAATCAGAATCATTAATGGACATTGGCTGGGTGCATTTCGCCACATTGGAATGCCAGCCTGTTTTATATCGTCACCATTTGTCGCTGTAAATCCTGTAAAAGCATTATAAAGGCGATGCGACACCCAACCAGTCCCAAAAGGGTCCATGCCTGTTGCCAATTGGGAGTCGGGAGATCTGGAAAATTGTATCTAGCCTCGACCAAGATTGCAAACTCGTGTAATTCTGACTCTTCTTAAGTTATTGCAGATTTCTTTCTTGCCTGCAGGGTTAAGTACTTGCTGAAGAAATAAATAAAAAGGAAATTAAATGAAAACTTGTCTCTTCGAAATTCCCATTCGGTGTGAGTTTATCCAACCGGCCTGCTTTGCGCGCCCGCAGACTGGCGCGCTTCCTGGAGACTGCCGGCAGCGTGCTCAACTACTTCGAGCCGTTCCTGGGCAGGATCGAGATCCTGGGCGGCTCCAAGAAGATTGAGCGCGTCTACTTCGAGATCAAGGAGGAGAACATCGAGCAGTGGGAGAAGCCGCAGATCAAGGTGCGTACGCTCAAGCAGTCTCACTCTGCTCTGGGTGTGGAGCATGCCTACGAGAATTGTCCCTTTGAATGTGCGCTGAAGAGATGGCAATTAAGCTTCGATTCTTTAGGCAAGTCGTGTTTCAATGTCGCTGACGCATATTGCCCCGAGTCCGTTTACTGGGCCGTTGGCTAACAGAATATTAGTCACTCTTTCTGATCGAAATAGCGAAAAATTTGGCTAAAAAAAACGAGAACTTGCCTTGAGTGCTGCCGACGCTGCCAAAGAGATTGCACCACGAAGATCCTTGACGTGTTTGTCCTCAATGTGCAGGAGTCGAAGAGAGCGTTCTTCTACTCGATCGTTACTGAGGGCGGCGACAAGGAGAAGCTGGAGGCGTTTGTAAACTTCTGCGAGGACGCGATCTTTGAGATGACCCACGCCAGCGGGCTGATGGCCACCGACGACGGGGGTGGCGGGGGCAAGGCGCGTGTCGCCTCCTTCAACTACCTCACCGAGGACGACGAAGAGCGGTGAGACCTTGTTACCGCATGCGCATGCCCCGGATTTGCATCTTCTTCGAGGACCCACTGCTGCTAAACACGAGCTATAAGAGTGTCATCACTCATAAGCCATGCCTTGAGGTGGTCAAAAAGCTCTGTGGGCTGTTTTTCAACTCTTATAGCTCGTGTCTAGCAGCAGTGGGTCCTCGAGGAAGATGCAAATCCACTCCCCTTCTTAACGTGAAATGGAGTCTAGTGTGGTAACATGCCTGCAAGCACAATTCTTCGCCCAACACCAGATTATAAAACATTGTCTTGTCCGTCCGGATGGCAGACGATCTATTTATCTGTGTACATTTTCATGGGAACAATTTTAACAATGAATTATAAAAATTTTGATGAGCATTTACTGTTGCAAATGAAGCTTTGTTCAAAAGAAGTTAATGTCAATGTAATGTAGCCTCACGCGCTGGTTTATTTAACTAAATGTATAATAAAGTATCACTCACCTCGGCTTACCTGTATTTGTAAAAAAAATTAAGCAGCTGCATCAACGCTCAAAACCGTGAATTTGTATCGAATCGTTTACCATGGTTAGAAGAAAAAAATGCCAGGCTAGACGTGCGTTAACTATGAAGTACTGAACTAATCTAATAGCAGACAAATGTGATGCCTTAGATGTGTACCCTCTGATGAGCGTTAGAACCAAGCAAGCAGACAAACACGATTCTTCGGAAGTGTCCCCTGCCCGTCCCCGTGATACGCGTATAGTACTGACCATGCGTGAGGGTGCGTGTTGCGCTGCGCAGGGCCGCGCGCGACCCCATCCGACGCGGCATCAACGCGGTCAAGGACGGCGCACACTTCGCGCTCGCCATGCTCTCGCCGAGCAACATCAAGGCTCGCATCAACGACATGCAACAGATGACGCCCGCCGAACTCGTCGTCGGCTTCTTCCGCTCCATCTTCTACGCCTTCTACTACTCGGGCTTCGGCGTGTCCATCGTCATTCGGTGAGTGTCTGCTGCTCGGTGCCTCTTTACGTCGGCATCATAGGCGTAATCTCACGGCTAGGACGCTTTGTGATTTCCGTTCTAGCCCAAGAAAAGGTTTTCCAGATTTCAAGGGGAGTGGACTTATCCATCTTGTTTGTGGTTGGGGTAAATCTTTGGTTTTCCCAACTGTCGGAATGCAGGTTGTCTGCATAGAACCAGTTTGATTCATTTCACCATTGTATGAAACGCCTGTTTTCAACCATTTCTGCACGATTGTTGTACCTACTTTGTTTCTCAAGAGAGTGGAGTGCCCCCTATGTCCTGATAACGTCCTTTGACTTGTGCCCGAAACGCGTGGTCGCTTGCAACTAACCGGGCGTGTTCTCTGCATTGCATGGCTACCTGAAGGTGGATTATCATTGTCGTTGCCTCTTGGTGAGTTTTCTTGCCGATTAAGTATCTGCAGCGTATTTAGTACATAATTGTGTTGACTGAAGTATTTAGTTCTCGACTATTTGTGTTATCTCGTGGCTGTTGGCTAACGTGGTTGTTTGTCTTTGGTTGTCTTGCGTGCACTCCCAGCTGGATGGTCGCTAGCTTCCTGCAAAGGTAACGAAATTGCACGCGCTGCGCAAAGAGAGCTGTCTTCCTCGATGCCAATCGTCCTTCACATAAGTCATTAGTCTTTACTGCTTAAGAATGCCACTCGGGACTCGGCGTTTCGAAGAAGAGCCCATCCTCAATCTCCTTGACCCATGCATTCCTTGTTTGAAAAGCATTTGGTCCTTCCCTACACGTTTTGAGCTTGCTGCCAGTTTGGGTATCCTAAGAGGACGATAAAAACCCGTTCCTTGACTTTTACCAGTAGTACTTACCTCGTCCTTGAGGAGCAATGATGCGTCAGACAGTTGACACGCCAAGTGAGCCGGACGTGACACTGCGTTCCGCTTGCAGCTACATGGTGGGCGTCCTGATGAGCCTGATGCGAGGCTCTCAGGTGGAGGAGCCGGTCGTGGAGGAGAAGGAGGAGCCACCACCGACGAGGGTCCTGCCCGCGTTGCCCGCCACCCCCGACGAGCCACCTCCTGGGGGCGGTCAAATGCAGGCAAGTCTCCGACTTGGGGCCTGCAATGCAGGCCGAACGTGTTACAGGAGCGTGGGAAATGAGAGAGGGGACGCAGTGGTTTCTCCTTGGCATTCTGTGATAAACGTTTCGAATTCTGGCCTGGGACCCCCCCCCCCCCCCCCCCCCCCCCCCGCCCAAGGACATCGTCAAGGACATTGATCCTGCCCTGACTTATGACAGTGCGTTCGAATCGAATACTAGTTCCTAATGATTCACTGATTTACAAAACAACATAGCAAGGGCACGGCTAATTCGCTTTATTTAATGGCAGTGTTTCCAAAGCTGTGCGCTCAACGGCTTTCAAGCAGAGCATGGATAACACAACTGTATAAGAGACATCTATTTTGACGCAGAAGTTTGCCGTTGAAACTCATTGGAAAACAAATCAAACAAATCTCTTCCAAAATTGGACAATCAACCCCAACTTCTACTCTGAAAAAAATTTAAAAAGTATTATATTATTCCCCCTGATGCATTGCGTTTCGTAAGAAACATCTGAATTTGGCATTCCTGTACCAATGCTCGGGTGCGTGCAATGCAGATGTTCGGGCTGGACGTGACCAAGGAGGAGAACGGGCAGTTCCACGTGGCGCCGCACGAGAGCGCGCCGGTGTCGCCGCAGTCTAGCACGGAGGAGGGCGGCGAGACGACACCCGAGGAGGGCACGGTGCCCGAAGGGGGTCCCCGCGAGCCGGGCCAGGAAGGCGAGGGCACACTCTCGCTCGTAGATCTGCTAGGGTGAGTCCGAGAAGGGCACGATGCCCACAGGGGGGGCCCCTTGAGCCTACTCACTGTGTATTCTGCTCACTAATGTAATGAGTAATAACATTCCCAAACGTTTTGGGTTTTAACTCCATGCCTTAATAATAGGTTTTCTTGCTTTTTCGGGGCATTTAGACTTCAACAAAACAACACATTTTTGAATTTGCTTCCGGACTTTCACACCACAATATCTGTTGCTGTCTGACGCCTGCGCCGTGTTTTGCAGCGGAGAGGCGGCACGACGAGCAGCGGCTGCCACCGCGGAGGTGGCTGCGCAGCAGGCGGCTGCGATGGCGGCTGTGGAGGCCGTCACCAAGCAGGCGTCGGTGGTCACCGAACAGCCGGCCGTCGCTCAGGTAACCTTGGCCCCTGCCCTACTCTGCCCTGCCCTGACCTGCCCTGCCCTGCCCTGCCCTGCCCTGCCCTGCCCTGCCCTGCCCTGCCCTGCCCTGCCCTGCCCTGCCCTGCCCTGCCCTGCCCTGCCCTGCCCTGCCCCCGAGTGGACTGACACTGGGTTTGCTTTCAGATCGACTTCAACTCGTACGTGAAGAGGGCGGTCAGCTTCCTGGCGCGAAACTTCTACACTCTGAAGTACGTGGCGCTCGTGCTGGCTTTCCTCATCAACTTCATCCTGCTTTTCTACCGGGTACGTTTATCGGGAAGCTTGAAAGCAAGATTGCCCTGGGACGCCAGTCGAATCCAATCCAAATGGAGAAAGTGTGCTACCGAACTTTTTCGATTGTGTCGTGATGATTTCGAAAGTTCAAGACCAATGTCTCGAATGTCGAGCCTCCCTAACTCCCCCGGACTGCAGGTAACCACGCTGGGCGGCGACGACGACGGCGGCAGCGGCAGTGCGGAGGGCAGCGGCAGCGGCGAACTGGACGACCTGTCACGAGAGCTCAACAACTCGTCGGAGACAAGCGGTGGCGGTAGTGGCGGCAGCGGCGAGGACGGCGGCAGCGGCGAAGACGACGACGACCCTCTGGAGCTGGTGCACTTTACCGACGACTACTACTACATGGCGCATCTGATGAGGGCGATGGCCATCCTTCACTCGCTGGCGTCGCTCGCGCTGCTCATCGCCTACTACCATCTTAAGGTGGGGGTTTGTCTTCGATGGCGATCCGCCCCAAAATGCCCTTCAGGCATTGGGTGATTCGGTGCCAGAGACCTTGGGCTTACAGCCGTCAGCCATTGGGTGATTCATCAATTTGGTGCATTGATTACATACTGCAATAAAATTCGTCACCTCTGCACCCAATGCGTGAGCGACTACTCCCCGTGTCGCCACTGTCTCACCGCGTGCGTCCTGTCCTCAGGTGCCACTGGCCATCTTCAAGCGGGAGAAGGAAATCGCGCGACGGCTGGAGTTCGACGGCCTCTACATCGCCGAGCAGCCAGAGGACGACGACATCAAGAGTCACTGGGACAAGCTGGTCATCTCGGCCAAGTTAGTTGTCTCCCAGCTCCTGTGGTTCTACCCTTATTTCGCTCTGTCTCTATCTGGAGTGGCAAATGCTGACGGCGATTCTCGCGTCTTGTAGGTCCTTCCCGGTCAACTACTGGGACAAGTTCGTCAAGAAAAAGGTCCGACAAAAGTACAGCGAAACGTACGACTTCGACTCGATCAGCAACCTCTTGGGCATGGAGAAGACGTCGTTCAGCGCACAGGAGGACGAAGGCTCCGGCATCTTGCACTTGTGAGTCTCAAAGAATCAATCGCAGACGTGTCAGAACGCCAAAGCCTTCAATATTGACACTGTCTCTCTGTTCCAGCATTCTTAACATCGACTGGAGGTACCAAGTGTGGAAGTCCGGAGTGACCATCACCGACAACGTAAGCCCCTCCTCCCGCCATCCCGTCCTGTCCTAACCACTGGGACTTTGCTAATGCTCGCTCACGTCTTCGTTGCAGGCCTTCTTGTACAGCTTGTGGTACTTTGTCTTCTCGATCCTCGGCAACTTCAACAACTTCTTCTTCGCCGCGCATCTGCTCGACGTGGCCGTGGGCTTCAAGACGCTACGCACCATCCTGCAGTCTGTCACCCACAACGGCAAGCAGGTGCGTCGTCCTTAGCTCGATGACCGTCCGTGACCTAGCCTCAATTGTTCGTTGCACATGAAACCCGTGTTCACTGAACGTGTTGGAACTGTTAGCGTGACTTGGCTTGTGGGTTTCAGCTGATCCTGACCGTGATGCTTCTGACCATCATCGTGTACATATACACCGTAATCGCGTTCAACTTCTTCCGCAAGTTCTACATCCAAGAGGAGGATGACGAGGGCGAGGGAGAGAAGAAATGTCACGACATGCTCACGGTAAGATGCCAGTGCCCCATATTCCATATTGTAATGCACCGATAAAAGTACCCAGCACTAAGACAATGTGAGCCGCCGAATGTTGGTTCCCCACGTACTATTCGACAACTTATACAGTTAATGTTGCCATCCCGCGACGTTTGTAATCCGTCTTGAATTCCGTTATTGTCAAAGCACATTGTCGTTTCAATACGGTTGCTCCAGTCTATAATAGGGGTCACAATTACAGGACGTTGTACCTGTCGACACAAGTCAATGTTGATGTATACACGATAAATCTCTTGATCGCCTTTGGTCAGTGCTCCTGGAGGGCAGGGTTGGGAGTTTGACTGCCATCGGGCACGCTAATAACATCCCCTTTGTCCCGTCTGCCCGTAGTGCTTCGTGTTTCACCTGTACAAGGGCGTACGCGCCGGCGGCGGCATCGGCGATGAGATCGAGTCCCCCGACGGCGACGACTACGAGGTCTACCGCATCCTCTTCGACATCACCTTCTTCTTCTTCATCATCGTCATCCTGCTCGCTATCATTCAGGGTGAGTCCGACCGTGTGCTAGTGGAAGGATCTGTGTCTGAATCTAGGCTTTGATCAATCTGTCAATCGGCTAGCAGTGGTTGAAGAGTAGACGTCACTCGCAGTCGCATCACATTAATCCGCTGCCCATTGCAAGACACAAGCAGTGAAAATATGTTAATCGAACGATTTTGTTCAACGTTGGCCACGAGGACACTCACCATGGCTCACCATGTCTCACAAGCCACGAGTCGGCGTTTCCTCTGGCATTTTGGTGATTGTTCGGCGTTTTAATGAGCAGGAATCTTGACACGTCATGCTTGACCAAACTCTAAACGAGAACTGGTATCCTTGGAAACTTGGAGGTTGATTCGCGCCATGCCAGAGAAATTGTTGTTATGGTTTCTTGGTGCTTTTCGTTGGAAAAACAGCATTTGGTTACTTAGCAATAAAATTTCATCTTAGGTAAAGTTTTTTTAACCTTTTATCGTGCTATGTAGCCCGGTGGATAAAGATTTTGCATTCCCTATGACGAACGGGACAGGCTGTTTCTTGTTACTCGTTTAACTTCAAGCCAAGATGGAAATGTTTTTGATAAGAGAGGTGGTCACTGGGCTGCAGGCCAAGATTTGGAATGGCAAGTTCAAAATTAAGAACTGGCATAGGGCCCTCCCAATGGACCAGAGTAGCGGTTTTGATTTTTTTAGCGCATAGATTTCACTCGTTTCAGATACCAATAGAAAGCGTGTGATATCAGGATGTTGTTTCACGATTACGGGCCTGCCAACGCACGACCGCGACTGCGAGAAATCGTCCTCGATCTCATTGAAAGCTCTTTCTAGAATTTCTTTAAACATTAAACACTTACCTTGGACACGTAGCCACGACGACGAGTCAACTGTTCCTCTGGCCGGGTGATAAAGTTGTTCGGTTTTTCAAGAGCAGGAATCAGGTTCAGGACACATCTTGTCTGACGAAATAGCAAGAGCACTTTAAACAAGCATTGGTATCCGTGGAAACTAGCCGGCGAAAATTTATTCACCTCAACAGTAATGGAGATTGTTGCCGTGCTTGAGAAAATTCGGTGGCGAAATGTAAAGAAAAGCAGCTGATATATACAGAACATCAGTTTTTTCTAAAGCAGAGCATTGCTATCGCATATGAGCGCTGTCGTTCCTGGTGGCGAACTTCGGGACAAGCATGCATTGCAAGACGAGAGGAGCGTGCTGGTTGTTTATGCACAGTGTCGGTGCGTTCCAGGTCTGATCATCGACGCGTTCGGCGAGCTGCGTGACCAGTTGGAGAGCGTCAAGGAAGACATGGAGTCCAACTGCTTCATCTGCGGCATAGGCAAGGACTACTTCGACAAGGTGCCTCACGGGTTCGACACCCACTGCGCACAGGAGCACAACCTCGCCAACTACATGTGAGTGCGACGCTTACAATCGCATTGCTCGCATTGCCTGCATGCAATCCACCTTATCAGATCGGGCAAAGTCACCGATAGACATCGAGCTGGCAGAGAACCAGACTCTCATGTGGTGTACCTATACTGTTGCAATTTTTAGGGAGCGTCTTGTCTATTTATTATCCTGTTCGTAAAAGCGCAAATCCCTCATTCGTTTGCTCGAGTCTTCTAGTGCCAACTTGGACAGGTGCAGCTAGCTCGTCGATATTTCGAGCAATTCATTCTGAAACTATCCACAAGCAAGCTCGTAACTATACATTATATTGTAAACATTTCTTACACGCGCATCTGGTAAAGGATCGCTGGTATAATGAAATTTTTTATGTCAATGCGACATAATTTTAAATCATACAAACTGTTTATCTATTCAAGGGTAACTGGTGGAAGCCATCTTGTCTTGATAATTAGACGTCGGCTGGAACTTGAAGACCTGAGCATAGGCGTGAGCAGGGTCCTAGATTAGGTGGGGCTAAACAATAACGGTTTCGGATGGGGAAGGGTGATACTGTTCACTCCACATAAATTAGGGGTTCTGTAAAGTTTATTTTTCGAAGCAAACTTGTAATTCAAAACTTGGAACATGGCGGTTTCTATTGTCAAGCGTGTAAGCAGGCACGTAGAAAGGTTTATTTCCATTTAGGGGAGGCAGATGGCTTGAGGGGAATGGTTAGACTTAAACCGGAACCGTGGGGTGGGGAGGGGGGGGGGGAGGGGGGGGGGGCGCTTTTCCGTTTCGTGCCTCATAGAGGCTTTTTGGACAGTTTTTCCAAAAAATTATCCATGGCAAACAGTTCGAGAACGTACTGTGATGTGTCAGGAGTGATAAAATAAAAAACTTCAGTACACGTCCGACAAAGCACGATAAAGTCCGGAATAACAAACAGAAATGACAAAGATTTGAGGCAAGAAAATGATTTCAAAGTGAAATACGATGTAAATATTATGATGATTCAATTCGTCTAATTGACTTTGATGCCAGTTTGCTACCAGTATGACACCAATATTTTACACTTCCAGTATAATTTCCATACTGTATAAATTTACATTGCGTCTACTGGGCATGAGAAGGAATAGCGCGGGTGGGCGCGGGGTGACAGGGCCCTCAGGAGGTGGTCCGGGGGCACAGCCCCCGGGAAAATCCTGGACAATCATGGTTCTAAGGTATATTCAAGCAAATACGTGTACATGTTTTAGAAAATTCTTGAGGTGGGGCCCAGGCCTACGCTCGCCCCCCCCCCCCTTCGCCCGCCTTAGGTCCTGAGCGTCCGGTCGTTGTGTCCACAGGTTCTTCCTGATGCACTTGATCAACAAACCAGACACGGAGTACACGGGCCAGGAGACGTTCGTCTGGAACATGTACCAACAGCGATCGTGGGACTTCTTCCCGGTCGGCGACTGCTTCCGCAAGCAATACGAGGACGAACTTGGCGGCGGCGGCGGCTAGACACCGCTCACGACGCTTGTCGTTTTCTCTTTCTATCTATCTCTCTCTCTCTCTCTCCCTCGCGGCGCCGCGACGGCGACCGTCTCGCGCTGCCGTCGGCGTCGCCGTGTGTGTGCTGTGAAACGCCCCTCGGGGCGCGTGTGTGTGGGTGCTCGTATGGGACACCGTGACTTGTTGCTGATGCTGAATAAAGTTGAGTGTTGGAATGATCGGGCTGCTTTCAGGTTTACTCAACCGTTTTCAACCCATATACATAGAGGGCTCTCTTTTCCGGAATGCAACCAAGCAGATACTTTCTGAGGCCAAGTTACCTTTATTTTCTCTAACTCTATCTAATACTCTTTAGCAATCCTCATGCTTGTTCCGCCCAGCAGAAACCTTCAAAACTGATGGCTTACTGGTATTGCATGCCCTATAAAGACTCAATGTCGTCCAAGTGACTATAAGCCACAGCCTGGATCCAAGCCCACTTGCTTTCATTTTTTGCTTGGGGGGGGGGGGGGGTAGGGGGGCCGGATGCCACTTTTTGGTTTTGCACACCTAGAAAATTGGCTTGCCTTACTCCTCGGCCCAAGAGGCAAGTGCCTGTGTCTCTCAACTTTTCGTTTTAATGTCTTAGCCAAGTCTGAAGAAGTGAATTCACCAGTATTTGTCCGGTTAGTGAGCTGAGCAGAGCAGAGCAGAGCAGAGCAGATGCAGCTAAGAGGAGGGTGCCACGTATGTGCATTTATCCTATGTGTGCACATACCTAGAAGGCTCTCCTTATCAGAATTAAACAAAGCAGATATTTCCTACGACATTTGCCAAATTTTCCCTTGCTCTTTAGCCATCTCCTACAAACATGGTCGCCCCACGCTTGTCACCTCTCTGGAGTACCAGGTCGCAGAATGTAAAACACATATAGATAAAATACTGCTAATATTTTGTATTGTTTATTGTTTAATTAATGTTGTACAGCGTCTTTTTTTTTTTTTTTTGAAACACAGATCGATCGCGACAAAGCTCTAATGTATTTGTGGCGAATCGCGTTCGATGATCGTTTTGCACTAGCAATTCAAGAGCAAATCAAATCAATCCAGCGAGACGATGACGAGCACTTCGGGAGAATTCGTGGTGCATATTATATTTATTGCTCATACTGTCACATTTTTTAAGCATTGGTAAAGTCTTCGATTAAGATAATAGAATTGATAGGATAGGGTATAAGAGTAGGTACCGAACCTGCCGTCACCTGTCCAATGTCAGCACTCACATCACACAATGCCCGGAGAAGTGGACTTTCCTTGAGATAATATTTCCATGGCGCTTAGAGCAAAGTATGTCACCTCCTAAAAACACAGCTCGACGACACCTTTTAAGTTTTTACTCAACCAAGAAAGAAATTCCTCCGAAATCTTCCTGAACCCTGGCGACATTTTCCTGGAAGTCTTCACCGGTCCGGACCATCGCCTCCCTAATCGTATATGTACTCTTCGTCGACGACTTTGCCATCCTCGTCGCGCACGCCCTCCTTGCGAGGGGCGGTGATCGTTCTGTGCACGGGGGTGACTCTTGTCGCAGTTATGACCTCGGTCACCGCTTCCTTGCGGTCAGTGGGTTGCGTCGGCGTCGCGGCGTCCACCACCTCCTCTGCGTCGCCGCGATTCGAGCACAGAGAGCCCATCTGCACAGAGGACGCCTTTAATTGTGTTTTAGAGGAGGGATCACGTCGAGACAGGTCAGGGTCTTTTACGAGCTCGCTGTTGTCGATTGGGTGAACTGTCTCATGAAATCTGTAATCTGTTGCATTGGACCTGAGTAATGACGACGATACGCACATCTACTACATTAGGTTACGTACTGTACTTACTAGTTACTTTATTACTTTAAGTCTGCAGAAGAACAGAACTTACCTTAATTGTTTCAATAAATCCAATTGGTTATAATTCAGCCAAGAAACACTTGCGAGATTTGCACTCTCCAGTCAACACTTGTGATAATGTGACACCACGCTATCGCCATGATGTATTTATAAGCAATTTTAATTTTTTAATCAAGGAAAGAGGTACCCCAAACTCAAAGAGAGCTTTGTTTATAAATGGAAATTATCTGAGGCTATCTGTAAAACAATTCTATCAATATTAAGCAATGGAACAATGAACCTACGGATCCGTCCGAAATTTACGAATGTTTTATCAGGAAGTTCAAATATAATTTCAACAGCGCTTTCCCCACACGATAGTATACGGAAGAATCACCCACCTGTCATCAACAAGCTTCGCGTTATCTCTTGTGCATTCCTTGTAGCACTTAAAACTGTGATGCGCGCTGTGTAGGCATATGTTCAACATGGTGTGTTGTGTGATTCTCCCAAGCTGGTCCAATACTTTTAGAGAATTGCAATTTGTCGGAGCAGCATTTGCCGAAACTAAATCCCTCGGCCACAGCCTCCGCTACATTATCGCAGTGCACCCCCAAACGTGTTGTAGAAAACGAGTGACTTTCGTGTTTGAAATGCAGGTCAGTTTTCACAAAACCTCGTTGGCGGCAGTTCGTGTGTCACCTTTGCAGGAGATAATTACCTTCACATTATGGTTGGTTTGTGGTGCAGCTCTGGGAATTGTGCGTAATTCAAGTTGTGTACCAAAACGCTGGTTTTGTCGATTTCCCGAACAGGTCAGAGAAAGATAAGATTATTAAAGAATATATATTCTGTGAAGCAGGAATCGTAAATCGTAATATAATATTTTGTAGCACCAAGAAGGTAGCACGAGGTAGCAAGTTTTGTCTCGTATAAGTATATAGGTGCCAATATAAATGGTTTGTTGTTGGGTTTGTTTGAGAACAGAGCTAGTTGCTCTCCAGTGGTTCAATGCACTCAGGTAGTAAATAGATTTGCACTTGATTTGATTTTATGACGGTTCTGATTGGATCAACAGTGAGTGCACCTGAGTGCAAAATAATGAATGGAAATAAAATCGGAACTGTTGATCTCGTAATGGTTAACAGATTTGCCCCCCGAGACCGAGGCCCCCAAGCACTGGTTGGGCCGATTTAATAACAATGCCCGGGTCGGTTCCCCCCCCCCCCCCCCCTATCCAACCTGCTCTCAACTATAGGCAAATGGCGTCATACAAATCCGTATCCTAATAACAGAACTTTATCCTACTATGACTATTCATTTGTAAAGAAACAACAAACAAATAAGGTTAAATAAATACTGTTCCCCGCAAAGGTTATTTTATTTGCCTACTACTCACAGAAAATTTGCCCACTATTTGACTATTATTTTGGTGAATTTTGCCTACAGTTGCTACTATTTTTCGAAGGGTTTCAGTGGAAGCCCTGGATTTATTGCTGGTTACGATCATGACTGAAATATAAGTCCAAACGTCTCATTTACCACTATATGATCGCATGAAATGTAGGCGGAGTTTTTTAAAAGTTTTTAGAGAGCAAAAATAAAACATTATGTAATACGACTATTGTGTCCGCGTGTGGGATTCGCTGACCTTGAAAAAAAACATCAGTTTTCGCAATTAGTATGATATTTTATTGTCCTTGCGAATAGATACTGCATCCTAGTGTTGATTTCCGGAAATAATTACTCTGTTACTATGGTGCCAGCGGTGGAATTTGCCAGAAAAACAGAAAACATTGTCCAATGTCCATGCATTTCGTGCGTTTTTTGAACAACTTTTTTTCTCCTGCCCCTCTTTGGGGATAGGGGGAGATGTTATTGGGCCGATTTATTTTAAAAGCCCGGGCTGGTTTTCCCCCCAATCCAACCCTGCCATCAACCACCCTCTTCGTCTCGCTAGACTTCGGTCTATGAGAATACGTGCGGTGTGCACACAACTAGGTATAGGTAAAGTACGTCTCAGGATTGGCAGTCCACAGATTTTTTTTTTTATATTTCCGCGAGAAAACTCGTTTTGCGTACCCCTTACTCTTCCATTGTGTAGAGTTGGCCGATGTCTCTCTGTATAAACTGTTTTCCACTCGGTTTGGTGCGGGCTTTGCTGCCTGGTCATTAAACATATAATATCGTGGCATACCTATACAAATCTAATGAACGATCAACAAACTGAGTGATCAGTCGTCAAAATAATAATCCTAGTGATTTATGAAATCTGAATTCTTCGATTTTTAAATTTCAAGGTCATGTACTGATTATTTTTTAGTCAGGATTAATAACACTTCGCATTTAACGTCACATAATCAGTGCGAATTGAACTCAAACTCTCAAATTGATTGCGAAACATGTAGCTGCCCCTTTCTTCCGAACCTTTCTGATGGAGCTGCAGCAAACCACTGCTACCTTTAGCAAAGGCTGTGCAACGTTCAGTACCTGACCAATGTCCCGGGGCGCTGCTACAAGAACCTGAGACGTACTATAGCATCTGTGCGTTTCTCTACCGATCAACATACACCGACGCATCGCCATCGCTTCCCCCTTTGCTATCCGAACCATAATACCATGGAGTCCCGCAAGGCTCCGCGCTGGGCGCTCTATCCTTCCTTTCTTACAACCGCAGACAATAATCAAATTAGACCCATGGCGTCCCACTGCTCTAACAGGTAACAACTATACCTAGCAATTAAATCTTCCAGAACTACACTTTTTAATTTCCTTGTTCCTTTGGCTTTATGTTACCCCCTCCCTTGACTGGGATCTCCTTCTCCACATTACAAGCAAATGCAAACACGGGACACTACCTCCTTGTAGCATTGGATTTAACGGCGAAAATCTTCGCCGCATCCTAGCGGCGTGGAGTACAAAAAATGACTTTGTCCAAGATAAGTTTGTAGTCTAAGGCAACCGACCCATTTTCTGCATCTGAGTTGTCAAACTAACAAAGAGATAACTATTTTAAACTCAATGACACATTATGGCAGGCACTTTCGGCTTGTTTTGAAAGCGTTGCAGAAGACAGAATGACCACTCTGAAGAGGTGCAATGTGAGAAGGCGCCGAAGGCCTCAAGCTGAATCATTATTTGTTTGTTCTCCACGCCGCTAGGGGTGCTCTTTCGATTGTCACCAAGATTTGGGGAAAGTGTCCCGTATTGTATTTGTTGCAAGTATCACAATACAACCACGAATATTTTCACTCGATCCTGTTCATGGCGTACTGATTTGGGTAGCAAGAAGAGTTATGGAAAGCCAGAAATAATTGCTGGAATACCGCATTGTAATAATTAATCCCGACCTTGATTTATCTATAACTAAAAATTATAACTTTATCTTCCACTCTCGACCACTAGCACACGAAAGTTCTGCGAACGTATTTTGAAACAAATTTTTGAAACACTGATAATATTTTGATAATATATTGTTTAATTAATGTTGTACAGCGTCTATTGCTAAGGTTTGATACACAGATCGGTCGCGACAAAGCGCTATTTATTTGTGAAGATTCACGTCAAATGAGCATTTTGCACCAGCATTAGCATTTTCAATCATGAGTGACACTCATAACTGATGGCATATTATGCACACTAGCGGAAACATCCTATCATGAAGCAATTGGTCAGCTTGACCAGCCATCGGGATACAAATCAATTGAGCGAGACGATGACGATGACGAGCATTTCGGGAGAATTCGGGGTCAAAGATGTTGACCGTCGATGACGGGAAACTGAAGCGAACATGCATCATGGTGTGACATTTCACAGTTCGCAAATTGATTGCTCAAAGCTAAGAAAGTCCTGCACATATCTATTTCTTAGAAGGTGCATAATATGCTTATAATTATTTACATTTTTGAAACATTTGTAACTTTCAGTTCAGGCGTGCAGGCAACAGCTGTCGATGAACAGCGACCAATGTCAGCACTCTCACCACGCAATGGCCGGAGATGTGGACTCTCCTTGAGAGTATATTTGCACGGCGCTTAGCGCAAAGTACGTCTACCTCCAGCTCGTTAAACCACCGCTCGACAACACCTTTGTACACAACCGAGAAGTTCCTCCGAAATCTTACTACTCCTTGGCGACATCCACCTCGCAGTCTTCGCCGGTCCGGACCATCGCCTTCCTACCACACGTCGTCTTCGTCGATGACGTTGCCATCCTCGTCGCGCACGCCCTCCTTGCGAGGGGCGGCGATCACGCTGTGCACGGGGGTGATTCGCGTCGCAGTTATGACCTCGGTCACCGCTTCCTTGCGGTCAGTGGGTGGCGTCGGCGTCGCGGCGTCCACCACCTCTTCTGCGTCGCCGCGCTTCGAGCACAGAGAGCCCATCTGCACAGAGGACGCCTTTAATTGTGGTCCAGAGGTTGGGTAAGAGGGATCGACGTCGAGACTGGTAAGGGTGTGTCACAAACACGATATTGTCGATTGGGTGCACTGGCTCCTGAAATCGGTAATCCGTTGCTTTGGACATGAGTATAACGTTGATTGACGATGACGACGATATGCACATGTACCTTAGATTAAGTAGTACATTATACTTATTGCCTTCACCTATCAGTTCAAGACGAACAGAACTTCTATTGTTTTCATATATCACGTCAGTGATTAATCAGCCAAGCAATACCTGCGAGATTTGCACTCTCCTTCCAACACTTTGTGATAATGAGGCACCACACTTCTATTGCCATCCAGTACCTAAGTTATGCTATTTAAAGCTCTCCCAAATGCAAAGGGAATTATTTGATTGTCAAGGTGACAGACGTCACGGTATCTTAAATCTTAATCTGACGTTAGATAAGATCACGACTGTCTCGATCCAATTCGCAATCGACCAACCGATGCGACTAAAGATGGTAGCAAGCAACGTTTCGGTGCACACTCACCCTTCAAGGCGAGAGTGTGCAAACCGCACCCTACTCGTGTCTGCGACGTCTCGACAGGAGCTCGACGGAGGACAACTCTGGCAGCGTGCGTGAGCGGCCGTCACGATGCAGTTAGCGCTGCCAGCTGACGTGTCTCTGCACCTCGTCGCTAATCGGCCTGCACTCGGCGACAGACTGGACGTCGCACAGCGTCGAGCTGCGCTGATTGCGTCGCCGTCGCCCGCCTCTCGGCTGCGGGAACGCCGGAATGCTGCATGCCATGCATCACGGAATAAACACAACGTCCACATATGTTTGCTTGAGCATTGTGCCAGAAATAGAGCAATTTGTTTTCTTTGGACGTGTTTTCGCACGGTCGTGACAGGCTCCATGCGGTGAAGCAACGCGCAGTGCATGCATGTGTCACCAAATGCATAACAATCAGGCGATACCAAAACGACACATTTGACTTTGAGAGACGCACAGGTTTGTCGGTATATCTTCGATAATACACAAGGGATGTCCCCTAATATATCCTTGTTTGCACACACCTAACGATTGTGGAAATGACAAAATTTCTTATGTCGTTTCGAGATAACCTTCAAGGAGTGGGGTTAAGCTTTATCGGTTCGCGATAAGGCGGTCATAAACCTAATGCTATAAAAGCAGGAGGCAAATACCAATCAATATTTGCATTCCATTTAGAAACAATTACCGGCATGCTTCCTAACGCATGCCACACGTCGTTGTTTGAATACTGCCGCTGCCGCCGTCCACTGCAGCAGCTGTGTGGGGCGGTGGGAGGGAGGGGGGGGGGGCTACTGGTCCAGCCAGCGCGAGACGCAACCTTGACCACGAGATGCGGGATGCGAGGAGATGAACGAACCAACGGCGACTGCGTCATCGCATCACATATGTGTGGTCGGAGCGAGTGTGGGTTTGCTTAGCGCGGTGACGTATATACTGTAACAACCATGGGCTCCGTCTGACATTAGTGTCCCTTACAACAGGTGGCTGTCGACAAAGTGCTCATCCAGATCGGGGTTGCTAGGATCAAGAGGACAGGAAATTGCCGGGAAGTCACGGCTGAGGAGGTGGTAAGTACATACGGACGTTTTACCAGTCTTTTGGATTATAACACTTCATTTGTGTTAGAGTAGGAAAGTGTTATTGGGTGTGCTCGCGACGAAGAGAGAGAGAGGAGAATAGAGAAACAGGGAGAGAGAGTGACGGAGGATGCTGTGAGTTCATCTCCCGTTTGCAACAAATGGACTCAAGGCCCAATATTCACTATATAAGAGATAAAAAATTTATTTCCTGTGACTGTGACATTCGTTCCAAATATACAGCCCCAAAAATTGAAGTCCCGCGGACAATGAAGTCTTTATAAAGTACAGATTGATACGAAACTATTACTGTCATTCAATCCAAACGCTGACACCGACGCGCTCTTTTTTGCGCACTCATCAAAACCATGGCGGCGACCGCCTCGAGCTGAAAGAGTTCCGTCCGTCCGTCGGCGTCTCGTCTTGTTACACGTGCACGCCGTGGCCCAGCATCGCGCTGACGCGTCGCGGGCAGACGACCGAGACAGCGCGCCGTGGCCCAGCATCGCGCTGACGCGTCGCGGGCAGACGACCGAGACAGCGCGCCGTCAAAATGTCACTCTTCTCCCTCCCGAGCCGGCCCGGTCCGAGCCGGCGGACGCGGACACGTAATTGGTTGGCCGCGTTGAACGACGACCGTCACGCCATGGCACACGTGTTGCTTTCGACAATAGCGAATTAATAGATCCATCGCTTCGCTCATCCTATGAAAGGCGCTGTCCGCCCACGCGACTGCGCCACAAATGTGGCGAGAGATTACGTCTTGGTCGGGCCGATGATGGTGACTCTGTCGTCGACGGCGACCTCTGGGCGCGACTCGGGTCGACGCTGCGGAAACAGATTGACATGCTAGGGCCGGATGTCCGGGACAGCGTCGAGGTCCGACGAGATGGTCAGTGGTTGTCGGACAGTGGTTCAAGTCGCCAGTCGACTGCTCGTGACGGATCTTGTTCTGCATTCTCGACACCTTGTCATCGTGGAGGCGTGGGACACATAACTCGACGGTCAGCATTCAGAGGAATGGGAGTTGGGTGAGGTGAACATACGCTGATATCTATCTAGCGATAGTTGGCAGATGTAGGTATAAACTTTTACCGAAAGTCAATTGGCATGTGACATCGGCGTTTGACGCCCAAGGTATAACCAGAGGTGTGATTTTCGCGAGTCAGATATTTCAGCTACCGCCAACTCCACCCCCCCCCACCCCCCTTTGGCGCTGCCACCGCTCGCGATACACCAGTGTTAAAAGCCGATCTTCCCGACAACGTAAACAAACACGCGAGATCGCTCCCGTTGATGAAGTCTGCGTGTTTACAGAGCGCCTCTCTGTTTACATCCACGGCGTCGCTCGCGAGCAGATGCCATGAGCGTCGACTGTACAACGGAGCGTCGTGGGCGTAGTGAGGTGCTCGACTGACGTCCGCGGTTCGACTCCCAGCTGCAGTGCGTCGACGCCAACGCAGGCAAGTGCTCGTAGACTGTAGTTCGGAGGGCTGACTGTGGGCTCGGAGAGAAACGAAAATAAAAATATTAAAGAAAGTAGCAGAAGCAAGCAGTTGGGCCGAGATAAGAGCTAGCGATAACTCTCTGCAGCGAATGGAAACGCACCCGAATTTGAATCGCTTTGCACAATTATCTTGAACTCACGCTTGAGCAGACACCGTGATAACGGCGCTGCACGAATTTCAGTGGCTTCTAGGAGTGGCAGGGTAACAGTATTGTATTTTGCAATGATTGCTTGTAATGGACTGGTTCACTCAAAGGAGTTACTGCAATAGGTAAACTCTGACCCTCAGGGCTTCATCAGTACGGTCGTGAAAGGTGCCATCGTCGGACGCGAGCACACTGCCGATTTTGACGTGACTCACTTCAATCTCAACAAGGTAATTAAAGATATAAAACCATCGAGGAAAATCTGAAAAATAATAAAAGTCAGATTAGAACATACTACCAGAAAAGCCTGTCCTGTTGAAGACAGACAGAGCTTCCTAAACACATTGCGTCGCCTCACACCGTGGCAGGACAATGCCGTCTCGAACAGAGCTGCCCCTGAAGAACCTGGCCTACTCCAACGGCGAGCGGCAGTCGCTTCTGCCCGGCGGCTCGAGCAAGCCGCTGTGCACGCTGTACGCTAGCGGGCAGCTGGAGGTCTTCAAGGCGACGCTAAGAACAACGTCCCGCGGCGACCAGGACTTCCTCGATGTCCTCGATCGCGCACTGCGCGAAAAGGACCCCGCCAAGGAAGACTTCGTCGAGGCACTTGTTCAGAAGGTAACAAGTATGCAATTTGTTGATTTCAAGTGTTGCTCAAGTGATGCCAAAAACAAAAGGCTTGTGTGACTGTGTTCGCAGCCTACAAACCACTCATTGTACTAACTCATAATTCACTGGCAGGTCGACGAGTTGGGCGATGTCTCGGACCCCCAAAGAAACAACCGGACGCCGTTGTGGACGGCATCGGACGCCGGCAACTTGCACGCAATCCGCCTCCTGGCGCCCGTCGGCGGCGACCGCGAACGCCTGGCCCGGCGGCTGGAGGCTAAGGATCAGTTCGCCTCAACGGCGCTCCACATCGCGGTGGTCGCCGCTTTAGAGGACGCCTCCGACGACAAGACGGAGTGCGTCGCCTGGCTGCTAGACAGACACAGTGCGTGCGAGGTGGGTGTCAGCGTGTGACGACGTCGTCGTCTTCGGACAGGACGTCGCGCTACACTAGGACTCTTTTCAAAATAGGTGGACGCCAACGTACAGGATCAGCTAGGCAGACCGGCGATATACCAGGCGGCCAAGCTCGGAAGCCTCGCACTGATCAGCGAGTTCCTCAAGCATCAGCGCATCGGACTGGACCTCGTCGACGAAGTCGTGAGTTGACATCTCTGGGAGTAATATCTTAAATGTTTGACAGCACTGTGAATTTTCATTATTTTTTCCATAATCTTTTACGAAAACGCTTGCATTGAACGCATTCTTTAACGACCGACGTCCATGCCGCGCACGGTCCAGTCAACTCGTATGCACTAGCACACAACCTGGCCGGCAGCTAACAAACGCCCCGCCATTAACCGACTTGCCCACGCCAATGGCTGAGCGCAAGCACGCACGCTGTCCACAGACGGGCGGCACTGCGCGCGCACAGATCTTGAAGCGATTTCCTGCCCTCGACTCCGAGCTCAACGCGCGGCCAGCCGACGTCGACATGTCTCTCGGCGACAAGCTCCAGAGGCTGCTCGAGCACGCAGACGATGCCGAGAGCTTGAAGACGTTTTGCACTAAGGTGGGTTGAAGGTAGTGGGTGCCAAACGGCTGGGTACATGTAAAGGGAAGGGAAGGGAAGGTAAGGAAAGATTGTTAGAAGGAACGCAAGAAGGAGAAAACCATGGTGTTGTGATAAACTACCAAACCTCGCCCAAGTTCCTGCAAGCTTCCATGGTCAGCACTCAGCGCCATCTTTCGTTTAGAAAGAACACAACAATTAACCTTATTTTCCCCACGCATTCATGGGGGTTTCGTTGTAAACGGGAGATAGAGTAACTTTGTGTCGCATTTTTTTAAATTTGCTACATCTGAATGGTGGCCAAGTTGTTAATCGCATGACAAAATTGTCTTATTTAATTTGCAAGTTGGCCCGTGAAGATCTGAAATATTCCAGTTTTAGAGCCAGTCCTGCTCCCTCGACGTCCATGGGCTTGTCGTGTGCAGGTGGCGGAGAGCGACGACGAGCGCGCCCTCCGTCACAACTGCGGGGACATGTCGCTGATGCAGCAAGCCTGTCACGAGGGGCATCGCGACGCCGTCGAAGCCCTGATGGCCAAGATGCCTGCGCTGGCTGCGACGCCCGTAGACCCCGTCAACCGCACGCCGCCGCTGCTGCTGGCCGCGGCGCAGGCGCACGCCGGCGTGCTCGAAGTGTTCCGGCAGCGCGCCAGCAAACAGTTTGACGCGCGCACGGTGGATGGGGACACTGCACTCATCAACCTCGTCAGGTACGCGTCGTTGCCGACTTTGCCCTGTATTCCGACACGCGGCTCAGGGAGGCTCTAAGATTTTCCGAAAGCAAGGGGAATTATCGCTTCTCTAGTGGCACACTTGGAGCACGAGGAAATTTGGCAATTGAAGAAAACCCAGATGCGCTGGTGGTGGTGGTGGTGGTGGTGGTGGTGGTGGTGGTGGTGGTGGTGGTGGTGGTGGTGAATGAATGGAGATTAAATATTAAAATTCCCCCTAGTCTTGACTTAACTTGCTTGTAGGCTACTAATATAACAGTATTGGCCTACCCAACGTCCATCCGCGGCAAACCGCATCGCGAACCCAAATTCACTTGGTCGAGTTATCAAATGGATACAATTTGGCTAATTCCAAAGGATATGCTACTTCAGTATCCACTCGGCTAAGGCAGCCATGAAAAAAAATCACACGTGCACGAGGCCAATATTTTACCTATCCCTTTGACCATCCGGCCATCTGGCTCAGTGGGAGGCACCATTCTCAGGAGCGGGCACGGGTCCTTTACCAAGGTGGACCAAGTTCGAAATCCAGCCAAGTCATGAGTCGGCAATTACTCTTTGGAGTTTTGTAGCAGCTGCAGTCTGAGTGCTGTCTTCCAGGACGCCTTAGGACGTCTCGGGATGTCCTGTCCGATCGACGCCAGACTTGCAGCCATGTCCAAGCACATCGGGTGCCCAAGGCCCCGATGCACGCTTCAGTACCAAGCGGAACGACCGGTAGCCAGAGCGAGATGGGTGGTGTTTTGCAAAAAAATAATCTTGGAGCTATATTGCTCCGGTCGAAAAACATTCCGTTTATTTCCGTTATTTTTGCACGGCTGCCTCAGCCGAGTGCAACAGTTGTGTTATCCCTCTGTGTTATCATTCGAGAGTACTAGAATTTCACCACACCGTCTGATGAAATTAGGGAGGGAAATAACGCATATTAGCTACTAATATCTTGAATATGCACTTGGACATTCAAATATAAGTAATTGGAAGTCACAAGTCGCTGGCTAGTTCACTGTATAGCTTACAGGGCGACAGTAACAGTCAATAACATTTCAAATGACGAGGCATGGTACAAACAGCGGATGGGCTCGGAATCGAACCCACACTACCCCTGCACTGCAAGATGCCATCGCTACGTCACCGAACCATGATGACGAATGGAAGTCTAAAGGCGAATGTCGCTCAAGAGACTTTAATCTGCACTTGCGCGTGTAAATAATAAGAAATAATATGCAGAAATAATAATAATAATACACAGATAGAAATAATTAAATTATAAGCCAGCCAAAAACGTTCATACGCGCGCTTTTGCTTGAAACCGCCATGTTCCATGTTTCGAATAACAAGTTTTCAAAAAAAAAAAAAAAAACTTTACAACACTCCTAATTTCTATGGAATGAGCATTATCGCACCCCCGCCTCCCCCCAACCGCTGCTGTTTTGTCCCACCTAATCTGGGACCCTTCGCACGCCTATGTACACAGTACAGTGATTCCGTCATTCTCATCTCATCTCTATTGTCTTGTCCGCACAGGCACTGGGATGAAGGCGAAGACAAACGCTACTACAAGTGCCTGGAGCTGTTGCTCTCCGAAGATTACAAGGACTTCGTGGATGTCAACGCAACCAACATCGAAAGTGGCGACAGCGCACTCCACCTGTCGGCTCTTTTCCGCCTCTCTCGCGTTTCCCTCGCGCTGCTCGGTGCCGGCGCGTGGTTCGGGGGAGCGAACAAGCACGGCTACACCCCCCTGGAATACATCGGCTATGACACGGTGGAGAAGCACCTCGACCAGTGCGTGCAAAGCGAGGGGCACCCGGGCGACGAAGAGCGCCAGATCGTCTTCCACTACTCGTGTCTGCGCCCGACCGCGACGCCCGTGCCCACGTCACGCAAGTCGATCACGCCGCACGACGTCGAGGCGCAGAGACGCGCTGGCGAGGCGCCGCGTCGCGAGATGCAAGCACTGCTGGGCGTGAGCCGCTCCAAGGAGTTGCGTCCGCTGCTCAAGCACCCCGTGCTCAACAGCTTCCTCGATCACAAGTGGCAGCAGATGCATATGATATTCTAGTAAGACTTAAGAGAGCTCACCTGTCGGTACACCTACCGACCTCATTCCTGAAAATTAGAGTTAGCTTTATAAGAGGCTTTCAACCGTTGTCTGTTTCAGCGTGAATGCTGTCCTGTACACACTCTTCGTCATCTTCATCACATGGCACATCCTGGAAGCGGGAGGGGAAGCTGGTGCGTACAGCAAAACAATTTAAATCAACAAATCAAATAGGTTTTCAGAAGCTTATTGGTTTGTGGTATTTAACTATACTCACTGTTAGGAAAACACCAACGGGCCCTGTGACACTTGTTTGATGGTCTGATGGTGGCCTAGAAGGAAGGGTGGAAAGGAAACCCGATGTCAGCATATGGCCCATCCCCGTCGAAATGCATCTAGGGCCAGCCTTACCTCCTTTCCGAAGAACGATAAAACTCGAATATAAGGATATCTCCACTGATCCATGCAGTCGAGATTGTGACAAACAATGTGAAGTTGCGAGACTAACTTTAAGAGAGAAGTAAACGGTTGTCGTTTTGGTTGATTTTCGCATAAATTTCACATTCATAGGGAACGTCTCCTGGCTACAAATTATTTACAAAAATTTTGAAAAAAAATACACGTGTTGTTAAAGAGCTGCTGAATGGCGGATATTTTTTTTTTCGTCGTTTTTTTAAATTTGCAGCTGGGGGAATTTTCAAAACGGCACTTTTTGAAAATTCCCCCAGCTGTAAGTTTCAAAAAAACGACGAAAAAAATAGTATCCGCCATTCAGTAGCTCTTTAACAACACGTATATTTGTTTTCAAAATTTTTGTAAATAATTTGTAGCCAGGAGACGTTCCCTATTAATGTGAAATTTATGCGAAAATCGACCAAAACGACAACCGTTTACTTCTCTCTTAATCCCTCCAACAACTTTCCAAACAGAACTAGTCATGGCTCATGAGTATGGTCACCCATTCAAAACCTGATTCAGCGCAACGTGTCGCTTTTGCAGGCCCCGAGACCAAGGAGCTCACCCCTGGTGTCTATCCCTGTGTCGTTGTCGGCTTCGTGTGCTTGGCGATTCGCGAACTGGCACAAGTGCTGATGGATCCGCGCCGCTACTTGTGCGAAATCGAGAATGCTATGGAGGTGATGCTACTGGTATGTAAATACAAGGCCAGGCTGGCGACTGTGTATATCTCTCTTCGTTATTTCACTCATTAAACTCGTAGCAATAAAAAAACATGAGATTGAGAAAGTTATTCCAATGCACCCTAGGCATCTCTGTTTGTGCAAGTTTTAGCAAAAGCAGAAAGTTTAGGTAAGAGGCACAGACCAGGGCTTGCACAAAACTGAACTTTCTTGTTAGAGAATATTCTTAGCAGAAAATTGTTGTACAAAGAAACACAAAATTATTATTGATTTATGTTGCCTTGAAGATATTTGTGTGATCCATTTCTGATAAGTTTCAGAAAGGCTGTGAACAGAATATTGTTCAATGTAAATATCCTATGCACTACACCACTGCAATATGGCATGGTTGGTACCTACCGGCTTATGCCCTCCTGGCCCTTTTGCAGGTGTGCTCCGGCTTCGTTATCGCGCACCTGCAGGTGGCGTCCCATTCCTGGTGGCGAGAGTTTGCCGCCGCCACCGTGCTGCTAGCGTGGGGAGAGTTTGTGCTGCTGCTCGGCCGCCATCCCAAATTCGCCACCTACGTCGAGATGCTAAAGACAGTCACCTGGAACTTCCTCAAGTTCCTTGTGTGGTGAGTCAGATAAAATGGTGCTATGGCTGCTACACATTGAGGTTTCATCGGATAGTGATAATCAAATGAGATATCTATCAATTGTTTTTCCATTGTCGTCATCAGGTTTGCGGGCCTGATCGTGGCGTTCGTGCTGTGCTTCTACACCCTGTTTCGCAACGAGCCCCCCGAGGGGGAGTCGAAGAACAACATCTTCGAATCCCTGCCGCTAACAGCTTTCAAGACGATAGTGATGATGACGGGCGAGCTGGAAGCGGGCAACGTGCCGTTCGAGGGGCTGCCATATTTCTCGCGGCCCATCTTCATTGTGTTCGTCTTCATCGTCGTCATGGTGCTGCTCAACCTGCTCAACGGTCTCGCCGTCAGTGACACCCAGGCCATCAAGAACGACGCAGAGCTCGTTTGGTAACGGGACAGCTTCTCTTCGATTTGCATGCTCTCTCTCTCTCTCTCTCTCTCTCTCTCTCTCTCTCTCTCTCTCTCTCTCTCTCTCTCTCTCTCTCTCTCTCTCTCTCTCTCTCTCTCTCTCTCTCTCTCTCTCTCTCTCTCTCTCTCTCTCTCTCTCTCTCTCTCTCTCTCTCTCTCTCTCTCTCTCTCTCTCTCTCTCTCTCTCTCTCTCTCTCTCTCTCTCTCTCTCTCTCTCTCTCTCTCTCTCTCTCTCTCTCTCTCTCTCTCTCTCTCTCTCTCTCTCTCTCTCTCTCTCTCTCTCTCACTCTCTCTCTCTCTCTCTCTCGTCAAAGGGAATCTAGGTAATGTAAAGTTAAAACGGGGAGTAAACCTCCAGCCTGTAAGTTATAAGATTAATACCAGACTTCTATACCCGAGTTAATACCCGGTAATACCTCGATTCCCTTCCAGATTCCCTTAGATCGAGCACCAAGTCCACCCTCGGCTCCCTGCTTCGTGATGAGGCTATGTTGCTTCACCATCAATTCCACCAAGGTGCCTGCCACATGAGTCGCATGACCCGTTGTCAAAACAGTGCGCATATAAATCAAGTTGACCACATAACCAAACGTCATAACCACATAAACCACAAAACCAATCTTCATAACTTTATTGCATAGACTTCCATAGCCAGCAAATGCCTTCCCGTGCATTTCTGCTCGTGAACCCCTGGCCTGGCAGGCAATCCAAGCTACACACCAGCACACAAGGTCAGCCAAGACTGAAGCCGCAGTTTCAGTGTGAAATCGGCTAAAACTTTGCCGTGAAACCCGCCTTAAGGCGCCTCCTGGGCGCCTGGTACCAAAGTTGGTACCAGGCGCCCAGGAGATCGAGTTGTATCGAGCTTGCGCCACTCTCGCTGCAGATTTCCACGCGGCCCTCAAAAATCGCCAAGTTTGGCTCGGCTGACGTTTTAAATATTCCGTCTGAAACTCTTTGATTCAGACCACAAGTTTTTGCAATTAATGTTGGACTTTGTTGGATTTTTTGTTTACCATGCGTCGTACTTTCCCTAGCCAACAAATTTTGACGGTTTTTTCGGGTTTTTCGGAAAGGCTGATCGCATGAAAAATTATTAACTATCGTTACTCTGTTCCCAATGAGAGACAACTCAAGTGCTTCTTCCACCCTTGCAGCTGCGTGTCACGCGTGCACATGGCAGAGCGCGTGGAGAGCAAGCTCTTTGACTTACTGAGCGTCACGCGGCGCTGCTGCTCTTGTCTCACGCCGCTGGCGCAGCAAATGATCCGCTGCACAACGGTTCTGCCCCCGTCGGAGTCCGTGGCCATGGGCCGTCTGATGCCCAATTCGGACTGCGTGCTAACAATAGACAATCCCAAGGTAGGGTTCGCGAGTGTGATTGCGTTGTACGCAATCATATCATAACCAAGATATCATAACCAAGAGACAGAAGAATACAAATTTATTGATGAGCGTAGTGATCGAAATCTTCAATTTCACAATCCCCCAATAAAAGTCCCAATTGTGTATGTTTTTATGTGTGTTTGAGCGCGCTCTATTGTCCAAACGCCCGAACCGATTTGGATGAAAATTTCAGAGGACCTACATTTGTTTTCAACTTAGATCCTCTACGTTTTTGGAAAATATCGGTTTATAACTTGTTTAATGAATCAATTTTTACGAAATTTTTTATGTTTTTCACAATTTAGATTCTCTCTAGACCTCAAAGTTATTTACATATCTTCACCAGAATGTATGAACATGTCGACCTTATAGATATTTATCATGCCTGAACTCTGAGAACGGTAGGACTTTTCGATTGGGTTTTTTTCGCATTTTTGGAGTGTTTTTTCGTGAACAATAGGATCTGTTTTCCTTCGTTTCCTAGGCTACCTGCTTTATTGGCTTCAATTTTGGCATGGCATAGATTTGACAGTTATCAGAAGTTTAGTCAATATCGTTAACGGAAATAATTGAAAGTAAATCCGCGAAAGAAATGTATCTCTAATCTAAAAAGAACCCTCGACATAAGTTATGTATTTTGTATTTACGTTATCATAACTCAATGAGTTCATAATCTGCATGTTTTCGCTTTCTGGCATCCTAGACAAAGGAAGGTCAGAATCAAGTAAATTTTCAAGTGATCGGAATTTTCGAGAAGGTAATGATCTGGCATGGTGCTCCGTGGTTTTCGTATTAGGTCTTCTGCCTTCACCTCTTTATCCGCAGTTGATCCGCATTATACACCGCTACGCTCATCTTCAACGCAACACAAATTGCGTTCGCGAAGCTCTAGTATAATACATTTAACAATCAAATGTGTCATTTGGAAACTAAGAATAGGGATTCTTCACAGCATTATTGGCAGTTGACTATTTTCTTGTCTTTGCAAATAATGATTTAAATCTTCAAAACCACCATTATTCAGCTACAAGAAAAGCATTTATGCTTTGCAGTATATTTTCCTGCTGTGTACCTATTCCAACTTCACCACTTTCTCACAGGAATATTTGAAATCCATTATTTGGGTCAAATTCACAAATGGCCTGGGGTTTCATTCCATACAATCTGGTCCTTCAGCCTCCTGCCACCACGAAACCCGGGCAATCGGGGTTGCCGCCACCAGACGCCGTTCGGCCCTCGATGCTCTGCTGTCTGCTCGGGCGGCTTGGCGTGAAAAAGTGCATTGCGGTCAACAGCAAGGTGATCAAGCGCGCAGATGCAGTGCTTATTGCTCGCGGAGCAACCTCGGAGCTGCGCGACCTTGAGAAACGCCTACTCAGCAAAATCAACGAGGTATCCACCGACATTAGTTTCACCAGTCTATGTTATTTCATTTTAGGAACTGTATTGGCAAGAACAAATTGCAAATAAGTGGAAAATTGTTGAAATTACTCTAATTAAAATTTATAGCGGCTGCGCACGAGTCTGACTTCCAGCGTTTAGTTGTCGCAGGTTACCCGGGAGATGGAGGCAAGACTTTCGCACAGAGTGGAGGAAGTTGGGCTGGAAGTTGCCAGTGCTATTCGGGAGGCGCTGGACCAACGGACAACGCAGCTGTGAAGGGAATCGCTGTGCCTTTATCATCGCAGAATGCTGCTTACATGAATTTAAATTATTATATCTACTTAAGTCTAGGCACGATCGAGACATAATTATTGATAAATTATGACGGTATGTATATGTGCCTAAATATATTTTACAGCAAGGTGCACTCATCTGTATTAAGGATGATCTTTATTTTTTATGCAATAGGTTGGTTTTAGAAAGCAAATGTTAACGATTCATTAAATGTATATATTTCACACGCTACAATTTTGTTTACACTTGCTTATCCTCCAATCGCTTCTCCACCTTAAGTAACAACCTGCTGTTATAGATACCCCAAGGAATTTCGCCATGCTAACAACAGGCACAGAATTATGAGACAAGTTTGCAATATAACAGCAGTGGGCAAAGCAGTCGGTCATTCGGAAATCCAGTTATTTTTTGCATCTATTGTCCAATTTTCGGTAAGAAGGACAGTGGATTTGCACCTTCCTCGCGGACCCACCGCTGCCAACCGCACCACCGCTGCCACCGCAAGCTGTCCAACAATTGTCGGTCGCCACACTGCTTGCCTTTGTAGGAGATGCTGCGAGCCAGGTGTGCGCTTACCAGCAATCTGCGAGGAAGACATCTTTACTCCCATTTAAATATCCGTTGTCGTTTTTATTCGCGCCACCGGGAGAGGATGGCATCACCAACGAGGCCATTCAAAAAGTCCGAGCGAGGACAGCTGAGCGCATCACGAATATCATGAACACCAGCTTGCGGCTGCAACACTTCCCCGCACCGTGGAAAAGCGCCAAGGTCATCCCGTTCCCGAAGCCGGTCAAGCCGCTGCGAGACCCCGCCAACACCGGTCAATAAGCCTGCTGACGTGTCTGTCCAAGGTGCTGGAGAAGGCGATCCACAAGCGTCTCGTCCATCACGCTGATACGACGGATCTCCTGATTGAACATTAGTTTAGATTCAGCCGGGTCACTCGACAAGCCATCAGCTTCTTCGAGTTGCGAACTTCATCTGGCACAGCAACAACACCTATGGGCACACCGGCATCGTCTTCCTGGACGTCGCCAAGGTCTTCTACCGAGTCTGACACGAGGGGCTCATTCACTCATTCACGGCCAACTTCCCAGCGTATCTCATCAACATCGTGCGGAGTTACCTGGGAGGTCGCAGCTTCCATGTGGCACTGGGCAGGGAGCGTTCAATCACTCGTCCCATCACGGCAGGCGTGCCCCGTTCCTCTCAAACTTGTTCACCAACGAATTCCCGGTGGACTTACAGAGGACGGAGCTGGCTCTCTTTTGCCAACGACGCGGCTGTCATCGTTCGCTTGGATCGCACCGAGCGACTCCGCAGGGCGACTCCTTGGCCTAGCTGGATCCCATTAGCCACATGGTCCGCCGAATGGAGGATTGCGCTTAGCTCGAGCCAGACGATCGCCACCTTGTACACGCGCAAGAGGACGAACACGTTGCAAGGCCAGCCCATCACATAGACCGACAACAGCACCTACCTGGTGTTTTGCTGGACCAGAAGTTGAGCTACACGCTCCAGGTCTACCGGACAAGAAAGAAGGCCCTGGGAAAGCTGGCAACTCTTTTCCCGCTTTTCAAATACAAGGGAATGTCATGGAAGCCTAGCGCCGCCTCTACCTGACAATCATCCGACCGAAAGGTGACCATTTGTATTTAATTTCTTTAATTTCTTAATTTCTTTTCTTTCTCACAAAAAACACGAAGGCATTTTATGTTTAGAAAATATATACATACATAAATAAGTAATAAAAATCCCACGTGAGTTTTCACTCGTGTGTGGGCAATTATATAAGATTGTTTTCTTAGTATAATTCAACATATAGCATGTAACCACTAGATTATAACAAATGGATGGTAAAGAGTAAAACAGAAGGTTTGAAAATAATGTAACGTTATGTTTTAGGAGTAAATTCTCGGTGTCATCTTTCTCCAATAGCCATTAAGTGCTGAGGGTTTAGTGATGACCCACGGCTCCGAAGTATGTATGCGCGTGCCAGCACTTGCTGTTCGCCAAGCTACAGCGCATCCAGAACCGGTCTCTTCGGACCGTCGCCGGCCTCCCAATGTTCGCCAGGACAGCTGACGTCCACCGGGAACTGTCGGGCGCAATGCTAGACGAATATCTGCTCAGCCAGCTCCAGAAATTCTACTCGAGCCTCGACGACCACACGAACCCACTCATCAAGTCCCAAGCAGCGTTCGTGCCCAGCGTGCAAGATCGTTGCCGTCTGAATTCGGGGGAACATGGGATTTTGGTGAGGTGAAAAAACGCTGATATCAACCTAGCGATGGTTGGCGAATATAGTGTAAACATTTACCGAAAGGCTTCGTTTGCGATTAAAAGAGTCAATATATATTTGCTGTAGCATCTGCGCTTGACGCCCAGGGTGTGACCAGAGGTGTTATATCGCGAGTCGGATATATTAGCTGCCACCAAATTCCCGTCCCCCCCCCCCCCTCCCTGCGCGACAGCCACCGCTCGCGATTCACCCGTGTAAGAAGCCGATCTTCCCGACAACGTAAACAAACAAAGTTGCAGAATTAGACAGTTGTAACGCGATTATGAAGGTAAATTTGCGAACATAATCATTAGCAGGGCATCGAACCCCAACCCGAACCAGTAACCCGAAAAAACTGAATTCTGGGCTGAAACCGAACCAGAACCAGAATTACCAAAATAAACGACCCACACCCGAGCCCGAACCGAATTAAGCAAAAAAAAAACGAACCCGACCCCGAATCCGAACCCGAACCCGAACTCGAACCCGAACCCGAACCCGAACCCGAACCCGAACCCGAACCCGAACCGAGATTTCACATTAACGGAACCTGACCCTGAAACCGAACCAATATTGATTTCGGTTCTTTGCCCTTGAAGCAAGCAACTAGGCCGAGATAAGAGCTAGCGACAACTCTGCGAATAGCAACGCACCCGAATTTGAATCGCTTTGCACAATTATCTTGGACTCAAGCTGAGCACATTCCGTGATAACGACGCGGCACGAATTTCAGTGGCATCTTTAAGTGGCAGGGTAAAAGTATTGTCTTTTACGATTATTGCTTGTAATGGACTGGTTCACTCAAATGAGGTTTTGCAATAGGTAAACTCTGACCCTCAGGGCTTCGCATCAGTACGGTCGTGAACGGTAGGTACAATCGACGGACGCGAGCACACTGCCGATTTTGACGTGACTCACTTCAATCTCAACAAGGTAATTAAAGATATAAAACCATCGAGGAAAATCTGAAAAATAATAAAAGTCAGATTAGAACATACTACCAGAAAAGCCTGTCCTGTTGAAGACAGACAGAGCTTCCTAAACACATTGCGTCGCCTCACACCGTGGCAGGACAATGCCGTCTCGAACAGAGCTGCCCCTGAAGAACCTGGCCTACTCCAACGGCGAGCGTCAGTCGCTTCTGCCCGGTGGCTCGAGCAAGCCGCTGTGCACGCTGTATGCTAGCGGGCAGCTGGAGGACTTCAAGGCGACGCTAAGGACAACATCCCGCGGCGACCAGGACTTCCTCGATGTCCTCGATCGCGCACTGCGCGAAAAGGACCCCGCCAAGGAAGACTTCGTCGAGGCACTTGTCCAGAAGGTAACAAGTATGCAATTTGTTGATTTCAAGTGTTGCTCAAGTGATGCCAAAAACAAAACGCTTGTGTGACTGTGTTCGCAGCCTACAAACCACTCATTGTACTAACTCATAATTCACTGGCAGGTCGACGAGTTGGGCGATGTCTCGGACCCCCAAAGAAACAACCGGACGCCGTTGTGGACGGCATCGGACGCCGGCAACTTGCACGCAATCCGCCTCCTGGCGCCCGTCGGCGGCGACCGCGAACGCCTGGCCCGGCGGCTGGAGGCTAAGGATCAGTTCGCCTCAACGGCGCTCCACATTGCGGTGGTGGTCGCTTGCGAGGACGCCTCCGACGACAAGACGGAGTGCGTCGCCTGGCTGCTAGACAGACACAGTGCGTGCGAGGTGGGTGTCAGCGTGTGACGACGTCGTCGTCTTCGGACAGGACGTCGCTCTAACCTCTGACTCTTTCCGACTTAGGTTTCCGCCAACGCACAGGATCAGCTGGGCAGACCAGCGCTCTACATTGCGACTAAGCTCGGAAGCCTCGCACTGATCAGCGAGTTCCTCAAGCATCAGCGTATCGGACTGGACCTCGTCGACGAAATCGTGAGTTGACCACATCCCTTGTACTCAACTCGACGACACTACTAGTATGGAGCTAGTGCAATTATTTGCTTTAATATCTCAAATGCTTGACAGCACCGTGAATTTTCATTACTATTTCTATTATCTTTTACGAAAACTATTGCCTTGATCGCATTCTATAACGACCAACGGGCGACGACCATGCCGAGCTCGGTCCAGCCAACCCGTGTGCACTAGCACACAATCTGGCTGCTGTGGAGTAACTTCAAATCGGAGGCTCCAAAGCACAACAAATGCGAGCCCCGGTACCCCCACCAGTATTGACAATTTTGTAAAAGTTAAACCGAAAAATGCAGGCCGATAACGTTATTGTATATAGGGAGAAAAAGGTGCCAGATTTAATAAAGTCCATTCCCTAAAAAGAAGGTACTTTCGGTTCAACTTCGGCCCCCGCGAGGCTCCCTGAGCTAAGGCCCCCCTGAGCACTGGTATGCCTGTTCCCCTCTAGTTACGCTCTTGCTTTGATGGCAACTGACAAACGCCTCCGCCATGAAGCGATTAGCCGAAGCCGAAACTAAGCGCACGAACGAACTTTGTCCACAGACGGTCGTTACTGCGCGCTCGCGTATCTTGGAGCGATTTCCTGCCCTCGACTCCGAGCTCAACGCGCGGCCAGCCGACGTCGACATGTCTCTCGGCGACGAGCTCCAGAGGCTACTCGAGCACGCAGACGATGCCGAGAGCTTGAAGACGTTCTGCACTAAGGTGGGTTGAAGGTAGTGGGTGCCAAACGGCTGGGTAAATATAAAGGAAAGGAAAGGTTGCAAGAAGGAACGCAAGAAGAAGAAAACTGGTTTCGAGAGAAACTATCAACCATCGTTTATATCAGAACGCAACAATTACCTAATTTTTCCCACGCATTGAAGGGGTTTTCGTTGAAAACGGGAGGTCGAGTAACTTTTTGGTATGAAAGGCAGTTGCAGCTGGGAAGCAAGGACTGCGAGATTTTTTGAACTCCTTTTACGATAGGATTTAAATATACAATTGCGAATTCAGCTCCCGAATTGACAGAATGGCTAATTCCACTCCTGGAACTATTAATCGCTTATTTCCTGTTGTCAAATGTTGGGAAAAACATTGAGCATAGAGCACTCCAGTGCGCCTTATTCGTTAGCGCGGCTAACGAGTTGGGTATGCAGTCACCCTGCGCGATTTTCGGGAAGTTTCTTTAATTATTTGTGCATTTGAAAGTTGCGATAGTAAAACAATGGGCGATACTAGACCTCACGACAAAACAAGATCGCTAAAGAGCGCGATAAGTCAGCCAGATCATGCCCAGCAGCAAGCACAATGCAGGTTAAATCAACATGTGTTTACTGTCTTCTACTTATATTGTGGGTTACTTTACAATACCTGCAAGATAAAAGTGCCTATCAAGTATCAATCTATACCAGTCCGTTGTTTAATTTCACTTGCGAAATCGACGCATCTTTCAAATTGGTTCCTTAAGCTTTACTGATTAGCATTGGCAGCTTATAGGGGCGCTACGAAAAAAACTGCCTAGTGGCGCATATTGTCTAAGTCCGGCCCTGCTTGTTGTTGCACCAAATACGATACTATTATACTATACCTACGAAGTCACGGTACAGTATCGAGGATGCCGTAAAATCTATTGGTGATAGGTAATGAGTGCGCCGGAAAGGCAACTGTTCTACTGTATTGCCATTTCAACCACTGGAAGAGACTTCGAGAGCAACTGCAATTAATTTCAACCCTTTCCTAAACAGAAAGACCTTAATTTTGTTATGTTTTGAATTGCAGAGCGTAGAGGATAGGAAAGGACTTCTTTAGGGCTTAGAAAATTTAATTTGCAAGTTGGCGCGTGAAGATCTGAAATATTCCAGTTTTAGAGCCAGTCCTGCTCCCTCGACGTCCATGGGCTTGTCGTGTGCAGGTGGCGGAGAGCGACGACGAGCGCGCCCTCCGTCACAACTGCGGGGACATGTCGCTGATGCAGCAAGCCTGTCACGAGGGGCATCGCGACGCCGTCGACGCCCTGATGGCCAAGATGCCTGCGCTGGCTGCGACGCCCGTAGACCCCGTCAACCGCACGCCGCCGCTGCTGCTGGCCGCGGCGCAGGCGCACGCCGGCGTGCTCGAAGTGTTCCGGCAGCGCGCCAGTAAACAGTTTGACGCGCGCACGGTGGATGGGGACACTGCACTCATCAACCTCGTCAGGTACGCGTCGTTGCCAACTTTGCCCTGTATTCCGACACGCGGCTCAGGGAGGCTCTAAGATTTTCCGAAAGCAAGGGGAATTATCGCTTCTCTTGTGGCACCAAGCCGAGGCTACGTACTTGAAGCACGTGGAAAGTTGGCAATTGAAGAAAACCCAGATGCGCAAAATTGGCTCCCCTACCCCCCTCAAGGGTCTGGAAACCGCCCCCTCCCCTCTCTTTATTGGTGTGCCTCGTCGGTGTTTCTTAGATCTTTCACAAGCAGAGGAAGTCTCACAGTCACAACCACTGGTGGTGGTGGTGGTGGTGGTGATGGTGGTGGTGGTGGTGGTGGTGGTGATGGTGGTGGTGGTGGTGGTGGTGGTGGTGGTGGTGGTGGTGAATGGAGATTAAAAATTCAAATTCCACAAAAAGTCTTGACTTACCTTGCCTGTATTAACTAATAGTATTGGCCTATCCAACTTCTATCCGGCAAACCGCATCGCGAATCCAAAGTCATGTGGTCGAGTTATCAAATGGAGACTACCTGGCTAATTCCTTTCAATAATATGCTACCTTCGCAACTGACTTTATATAGTTCAATATCCCGTCCCATGTGGCTGTCGGCCCACGTTCTGCACAGTACTACACAGTACAGTACAGTGCTTCCGTCATTCTCATTTCCATGCACGTCTTGACTTGTCCGCACAGGCACTGGGATGAAGATGACGACGAGCGCTACTACAATTGCCTGGAGCTGTTGCTCTCCGAAGAGTACAAGGACTTAGTGGATGTCAACGCAACAAACATCGAAAGTGACGACAGTGCACTCCACCTGTCGGCTCTTTTCCGCCTCACTCGCGTTTCCCTCGCGCTGCTCGGTGCCGGCGCGTGGTTCGGGGGAGCGAACAAGCACGGCTACACCCCCCTGGAATACATCGGCTATGACACGGTGGAGAAGCACCTCGACCAGTGCGTGCAAAGCGAGGGGCACCCGGGCGACGAAGAGCGCCAGATCGTCTTCCACTACTCGTGTCTGCGCGCGACCGCGACGCCCGTGCCCGCGTCACGCAAGTCGATCACGCCGCACGACGTCGAGGCGCAGAGACGCGCTGGCGAGGCGCCGCGTCGCGAGATGCAAGCGCTGCTGGGCGTGAGCCGCTCCAAGGAGTTGCGTCCGCTGCTCAAGCACCCCGTGCTCAACAGCTTCCTCGATCACAAGTGGCAGCAGATGCATATGATATTCTAGTAAGACTTAAGAGAGCTCACCTTTCGGTACACCTACCGACCTCATTCCTGAAAATTGGAGTTAGCTGTATAAGAGGCTTTCAACCGTTGTCTGTTTCAGCGTGAATGCTGTCCTGTACACACTCTTCGTCATCTTCATCACATGGCATATCCTGGAAGCGGGAGGGGAAGCTGGTGCGTACAGCAAAACAATCGAAATCAACAAATCACAGAGATTTTAAGAGCCCTCTTTGCATATAGTCCGCTTATCACAGCTTAAGATTAGGATGATCGATGTTATCGCAAGTTGGAAGTTAAAAGAATCAACATCTCCGAGACGAATGCAACAAAAGTGTTCAATGAATCGCTCTGTCAGCATAAACACAATATGCAGTGAAATTTGTAAACCATACATCTTTAAGTGTTTGGTGTGATAATTTATACGACATGATCCGAAATCTATAGCTGATTTTCATCTATGTTGAATCAAAGTTTTCGTGCACCAAATGGCCGTTCTACAAGACTTTAAAAAACCTTTCCCTTGGAGTGATACAAATTATTCCGTGCTTCGAACTTCTGGCTCGGCTCTAATCCTCTGCTTCCGCCTCTCGACGCAACTCACAAAAAGTAACAAAATGATTCTTGTTGAAAATTCGGTAAAAAGTGATCACCAACATCTTCAGATGCAGACTCTTACACGGCACCAAAAAAGAGGGCCTAAATTTGCTCCAAATTCTCTGGGAAAAGAAACTCTGCATAGCGAAAGTGTGCGCGCATGAGCCGATCGCAACCTTTTTCCAGTTCAGAAGGAATGAACATCGTTAACTTCCGTATGAATATCGACGATTATATCTCATATAGGCTATTTTCGAAAATGTGTACCTTGTACATTTTTGTAAATATCAAATTGAGAATACGATCGGCTTCCTCCATCTACTGATATGCTAAAATTAAAGATTGGAATACATTTAGGGGTTCATTCCTGCTAACGCGTGGACCTCTGCAATCAACGTTAAAGTGGGGGTGGGGGTGAAAGGATTAACCGTGAGCAGCACTCTGAAGAAGATGATTAGTCTGTGGTATTTAACGACTCACTGTTTTGTCAACTCCAACGGCCCTATGGCACTGGCCTTATGGTGTCGGTGAATGATAGGGTGATGATGAAGAGGATGATGAACCTATCCTATAGCCTAAAAGTTAGGGAGGAAGGAATTCCGATTCCAGCATGTTGGCCACTCCTTGTCGACATACACCTAGGGTAAGACCGGTTTGACCTCCCTTCCGAAGGATGGTACAACTATAACACCACGATTCCTCCACTAATCCATGCTGTCGAGAGTTAGATAAGCAGTGTGAAGTTGCGAGACTAACTTCTATCCCTCCAGTAACTTGCCAAAGAGAACTGGTCTTGGTCATAACTCATAAGTATGGCGTAGTGTCCCTTAACTTTGGCACCTCCGTTCAAGCTGTCGTTGCTGTCCGACCCACACCACGCCATTCCTTTGCAGGCCCCGAGACCAAGGAGTTGACCCCCGGTGTCTATCCCTGTGTCGTTATCGGCTTCGTGTGCTTGGCGATTCGCGAACTGGCACAAGTGCTGATGGATCCGCGCCGCTACTTGTGCGAAATCGAGAATGCCATGGAGGTGATGCTACTGGTAAGTATTTAAGGCTAGGCTGGCGACTGTGTAAATCATTGACTTCAAGGAAGCTCTGCTTTAGTTTCCACTATTATACCACTGTTACCACTATTCTTCACTATTTCAGCACCATTATCAACTATTGGGTAATAGTGGAAATTAAATCAAAGCTTCCTTGTAGTCAATGGTGTCAATATACATCTTTCCTTCTTGATCGCTTCTTAAGAGCGTAACAGCCGGGGCGGATTTAAAGGTCAGCATTTCTATAAATGCGGACCAGGGACGTCGCATGGCGAGGCCCCAGCGTTTGCGTCTAGGGCATCGGAGCCTGAGGCCTGTCTGTGGACTTGAGCCCATGGGGCCTCGCCTGCGAAGCCCGCGGGCCTCGCATAGTGTGCGATTTCATCGTTGTAAAAGATGTGAGCCCTTTTACGTCACTCTTGCTTTTTGCTTATAGTTTTATCAGTGGCGTAGCGGAGACCCAAGCCGCCCCCGCAAGGCTTGGGGGCCCCCCTGACGGGGGGGCCCCCAAGCCGTTCCAGATGAGTGTATGTTTTTAAAAACCGAGATAATTTCAAGAATTACTGAAAGCCTTCGTTTTACTCGCTCGAAATAAAATATTGTGAACGGCGAAATCAAATTTTGCTGAAATGAGTCGACTTAGCAGAATTGAGACTTGGATACGGACTTTCTGCGAACGAATCTATAGCGGCGGTCGCTATAGAATAAGTCGAGCGTTGGATCTTTTGGGTTCGGAGTATCATAATATTTCGTCGAATGTCGCTGCTCGGTGCAATAACAAAACAATGTGTGCAGTATTCATCCTCGGATCGTCATACTCGGACAGTTCGCTAAATACAACCGTCGTGGGTGGTTGCATGTGAGTTGCATGGACAGGGTTGACTTCTTGCTGTGCTTTTCTGTGCCGTGATATACCGCTTGTATGATTGTACGCGTGATGTATCGCGCTTTCCACGTTGTGTAAGGAAAAGTGTTTATTAAAATAGTGTTTTAATAATTGTTGACGATAATTACTATGAATTATCAATGAATTCACAGCGAAAAACATCAGGCGACAATCACGCTTCATGTAGTAATGACTTTGTGGTAAGTGAAATAAAAAAATATATTAATCTCGATGGAAAACTGCAATATTATTGGTATTATTCTAATTTCCATAGTGCACATTTTTTTTACGGGGGGTGGGGGGCCCCACACAAAAACTTTGCGGGGGGGCCCCGGGATTTTGCGCTACGCCACTGAGTTTTATATTACGTCATCTATCTATATACCTCACCTCTTTCCACTCGATTACTGACGATGTGTAACTCGCACTGTTAATGATCGATGTTTGTTTATGTTAGAATATGCAATGAATGGCAGATTGGGGCGCATAACGTGACGACTATGAGTGTTGCAAGATGTATAATTACTAGGGCGAACGCAATTTGTGTTGCGTTGAAGATGAGCGTAGCGGTTTGTATATAGCGCAAAAAAAGATTAAGGCGAGAAGCCTATGCAAATCATGGAGCAGCAAGCCGGACCAATGCTTTCTCAAAAATTCTGATCACTTGAAAATGTAAACGATTCTGACCTTTCTTTGTTTCTGTCCGAGCTGTCGGGTGGCGGAAATATGCTCATTTTGAGATCATTGAGCATTGTGCATGTTAATACATAGATGTAACTCATGCCCAAGGGTTTTTATTGGGTTGGTTTTTATTGGGAAAAAGCTGGTGTGATGTTTCGCGCATAAAAAGATTGAGGCAAAAAGCCTAAATCATGGAGCAGCAAGCCGGACCATTGCTTTTTCGAAAATTCTGATCACTTGAAATTGTAAACGATTCTGGCCTTTCTTTGCTTCTGTCCGAGCTGTAGGGTAGCGGAAATATGCTCATTTTGAGGTCATAAAGCAATGTGCATGTTAATATATAGATGTAACTCATGCCTAAGGGTTTTTATTGGTTTGGTTTTTATTGGAAAAAATCTGGTGTGATGTTTCGATTTGGTATCGATGGTTTCTAAAGGCAAATCGAAATTGGGAACATTTGAAAAAAATACGCACTTTTAAATAAATTTCCGTACTTTTCCAAACATGCCCAATTGTCGAATTTTGCTCTTTTTTCTGCTTTGAAAGTGAAGGGTGTGGAGGATTTTCTTGAAAAACGCAGGGGGTCTAAGTTGAGAACAAAAGTAGACACCCTGAAAATTTCATCCCACTCGAAGCAGGCGTTTGGCCTGTAGAGCGCGCGCAAACACACATACAAAAAAACAAACAAACACACACCAAGTGTTTTTTTTAGCAGTAGTGAAATTGATGATTTCGCTTCGCTCATCAATAAAATTGGTACCGTTCCCAGCTGCTTATTTCATTTGATTGCACTTTGCCCCCCCCCCCCCCCACCCCCCACTACGGGAACAACATAGGTCGAGGCCCCTGCGATAGTGTGTGCTGACCACTCTTTTACCCTTAAATCCGGGCTGGTAACAGTGCAAACAAAATACATCAAATTGGAAAAGTTATTGACGTGTACCCCGTATAGGCATCTGTGCTTGTGCAGGGTTTTGCCAGAGCAGAAAGTTTAGGTTTAGCCTGAAGAGGTACAGACCTGCAGGGCTTGCACAAAACTGCACTCTTGTTAGAGCATAACCCTTGTAACGTACCTAACGCCACCACCATAACGGACCATGCGGTCCGGTACAGTTAGCAGCTAGCCCCCGGACTAGGGGTAGTGCCAAGTAGCTCGGCAACCCCAGCACCGGCGGCGGGGTCGGTCGGCACGCGAGCTCAGCACAACGTACGCACTACGCACAACGCAACAAACTATACTATACTATACTATACTATACTAACAGCAATACTATGCTCAATACTACTTGACATTTCTTGTGATCTCTGGCCCTGTGGCAGCCTTAGTCCTTCCTCGAGGAGGGTTATCGCACCTTGGCAGAAAATTGTTGTACAAAGAAACAAAATTATTATTGGTTTATGTTGCCTTGAACCTTAAAGATATTTGAGTGATCCATTTCTGATAAGTTTCAGAAAGGCTGTGAAAAGAATATTGTTCAATGTCAAAGTCCAATGCACTACAATATGAAATATTAGGTACCTACCGGGCACCGGCTGATGCCCTCCTGGTCCTTGTGCAGGTGTGCTCCGGCTTCGTGATCGCGCACCTGCAGGTGGCGTCCCATTCCCGATGGCGAGAGTTTGCCGCCGCCACCGTGCTGCTAGCGTGGGGAGAGTTTGTACTGCTGCTCGGCCGCCATCCCAAATTATCCACCTACGTCGAGATGCTGAAGACAGTCACCTGGAACTTCCTCAAGTTCCTTGTGTGGTAAGTTTGATAAACGAGTGCCATGGCTGCTGGCAGCAAGGGTAGTAAGTTTAAATTATGATATGTTGTGATTTGTGTAGCTATTTTTCCATCAATTTCTTGCAGTTGTATCACCAAATATAAATCTTTGTTAGGTCAAGTATTGGACAAGAAGAAGTTGTGGTGTGAAGCACATCTTCAAGGGGCTGCGTTGTGGGGCTGCTGTGGGTAATATGTTTCTTCACTAGATTAGCACAATCCAAACAACCTGAAGGCTAACGTGAAAGTGCAGATAGACACAGGAATATGAAGGGCAATCGGACCAAATCTCAAAAAATATTGATTTGTGACGCTAAAGACTTCAACTGAACAGAAAATGGGTTTCAGACCAAAAGTTGCCGAGCTTTCAAGGTCACATCGTTGAAGTTATCATTTCAATATTTCAGTAAGTTGTAGACAAAAGTCGGAAAATTGCCCATGGCCCTTTTTTTCTAAATTCTCCGAATGCTAGAACCACGTCCCAAAACTGTAAATTTTATTTTTTATTTTTTTACTAATTGTGCGATTTTGGCCACTCTGAAAATAATTTTTCGACCAAACTTGTAAAAATGTAAACTGTGTGTAGGTCGACCTCGATATGACCATCGTCTCATCACGTGCAAGATACAGAATGTAGTCGTAGATCTACACAATGTGTATCTTGCACGTGATGTCGTTCTCATGCCGACAGGAGGTGATTTACTGAAGATGTTATCTGGAGGTGACTTTCCATCTGTATCGAGAAATCGTATTTTATTTTATTTTATTTGAGTTTTAAAAATAGAAAATTTGCGTTTCTCGCTGGTTGTATTTTTTTTGTATTCAAGTGGGCTGGCAATATAACCTTAGGGTGGATAATTTTATTCACATTGAGGTTTCAGCGGATAGTGATAATCAAATTAGATATCTATCAATTGTTTTTCCATTGTCGTCATCAGGTTTGCGGGCCTGATCGTGGCGTTCGTGCTGTGCTTCTACACCCTGTTTCGCAACGAGCCCCCGGAGGGGGAGTCGACGAGCAACATCTTCGAATCCCTGCCGCTAACAGCTTTCAAGACGATAGTGATGATGACGGGCGAGCTGGAAGCGGGCAACGTGCCGTTCGAGGGGCTGCCATATTTCTCGCGGCCCATCTTCATTGTGTTCGTTTTCATCGTCGTCATGGTGCTGCTCAACCTGCTCAACGGTCTCGCCATCAGTGACACCCAGGCCATCAAGAACGACGCAGAGCTCTTTTGGTAACACCACATCGTTCTCTTTAATTTGCACTCTGTCGTTCTTCAACTCTGTCGAGTCAAAGGAAGTCTAGGTAAAGGGCAGCGCAGGATATAACACTATAATAACCAAATTGAATTAGATGAAATCCAGCTGAGGTCTTCCATCCTACCCAACAGTGGCAACGGCGTAGAGGCCGTTGGTGCAGCTGGTGCAGGTGCATCAGGGTCCAGGAGATTTTCCAGTCAGACTCAGAGGGACCCACGAGCGTTGGCTCGAGGGCCATGAAAGGGTAAAACCATTGACATCAAGGAATCTCCGCTTTAGTTTCCACTATTAATAGTGGAAATATTGAACCAAGGAAGCTCCGCTTTAATTCCACTTTTAATAGTGGAAATTGAAGCGGAGCTTCCTTAATGTCAATGGGTAAAACGGAGACTCCCACCTGAAATTGTAATAATAAGGTTCCCAGATTCTACTCGGGTTTATATCAGGTCTCAAGGGTCTCATCGCGCTTCTCGCGTGAGTCGGCAAGATCGGCTGACATTTTGAATATTAGGACCACAAATTGTAGCTGGACTTAGTTGAATTTTTGGTTTGCCGTTTACCTGCTTCGTACTTTCCTTATAGCTAATGACATTCAATGGGTTTATTTGTGCTGTGAATTTATTTGAACACGATTGCATGCAAGTTTTAATCGTTTGACAGTCGGGCTTCTTCGTGCGGCAAGGCTGATCACATGAGATTGGCAGTGAATAAAAATCGAGTGTTTTCGAGTGAAATCGTATAAAAAAAACATTCATGTTTGTTACTCTGTTCCCAATGAGAGGTCACACAAGAGCTTGTTCAGTGGCGTGCCGACAATGTATAAGGTGGCGCGAGCCGCGCCACCGCAAATGGGGGTGGGTGGGTGGGTGGGTAGTCAGTAAGATGCTGGGTCCCCGGAAGGGGACCCAGTAGCGTGCAGGTGTTGGAGGGTAAGATGATAGCCAGAATCTATTGCACCAATGCAGCTTATAACAAGGGATAGCAATAAGGATAGCAATAGGGGTAGATTAAAAGTATGATATTTGAGACAGACATCATGCTGTGGATCACTAGCGTGTAAATTTGGCGATAGAAATTTAGCAAACTCTGTTGATTAATTCACTAGGCCCTTATGTCTGTGACTCTAGGCACCTTTGAACTAGATATGCGATTTTTTAAATTTTCGTCGGCCCGGCCCCGAAAAGTCTGCGTCGGACCCGGCCTTGCCCGAGAGGCTAGGTTTTTTTTTGAGGCCCGAACCGGCCCGACTTTTTCCCGGAAAATTGAGTCGGCCAGACGGGCCCGAAAAAGACCGAAAAACCCCGAAAGCCCAACAAAGCACGATAGTCCTAAAAGCCCGAAAGACCAAAAAAGCCCGAAAGCTCTTAAGGGCTCAAAACTGCCAGAAAAAGCGCGGATTACGTAAAGGAGCTCGAAAAAGGTGGAAAGAGTCATCGAAAGGAAAGTTTCAACAACTGTAGTTAACTGAACGCATACTTTTTGTCCAAAACCCTGATTAACATAGCTTTTTGACCAGCCAGATAAAATATCGTCATTTGATATCTTCAAATATCGTCACGTATATCATGATATCACAATACTGGTATTGATCGATTCAATGAATCAGCCTGTATGAGGTTTGAACAGGTACCTACCACCAATGGGATTCATGGAATGAGGCAGGAGGGGATAGCTTCTTTGAGAGTGAAACACGGCTCTACTTCTAAACCAGTGAAAATGAGATAAGGTGCAGAATTCAGAGTTTGTATATACATGCGGGCACTGTATTATAGTGGTTAATTAAGTATTATCACGTATTATCGTATTGTCAAAAGTTAATTTTTATGCCGATAAGTTTTAAAATCTCAAATTTTACCAGCAGCCAGAAAAATTCGTGAAGCCTGAGAAAGCCCAAAAAATCCAGAAAGTCCGAAAGTCGGGCCTGGTTGGCTCGAAATCGAACATTCTCGGCCCGGGCCCGAAACTTTCTTTAAAGTTTGGCCCGAGCCGGGCTTTCGGGCTTTTTCTCGCATCTCTACTTTGAGGTTCAACCAAGTTCATCTTCTCCCTAAACATTTCTGGTAACCAACCTTTTGTCAATTTGTTTGCTTGGTGGTTGGAGTACACCTCCAAAACACATGGAGACACCAAAATAAGCACTTACAACTATACCAAAAGTCCCAAAAGCTGTGAACAGGTGTTGGCTCAGATTGGGCCAACACTTCAAAGTTGAATCAGTATTTACCCAAACCAGTTCAACAACCACAATTGGTAAGCACTGCACTTTTTCGATATGGGCGCTAAAATGAAACTGGCTGCTGGCGCTTTACTTTAAGTACGGTCTTGTCCAAAGGCACAAAATTCGAACGTTTTCTCAAAAACACAAAAAAATTATAATTTTTGTAACACCCCCCCCCCCCCCCCCCCACGTTGACAGTTCCCTGGGGTGGGTGGGTGTCTGTGAACCATACTCGCGCCACTTGGCCGAAGGCCAAGTGGCCTTCGAAGGCGAAGGCGAGGGCACACCACTGAGCTTGTTCCACCCTTGCAGCTGCGTGTCGCGCGTGCACATGGCAGAGCGCGTGGAGAGCAAGCTCTTCGACTTACTGAGCGTCACACGGCGCTGCTGCTCTTGTCTCACGCCGCTGGCGCAGCAAATGATCCGCTGCACAACGGTTCTGCCCCCGTCGGAGTTCGTAGCCATGGGCCATTTGATGCCCAATACGAACCGTGTGCTTACGATAGGCAATCCCAAGGTAGGGTCAATACTCAATAGGTACAGCTAATTCGCTTAAAGGTGTTCGAGAATGAAATTGCGTTGTAGTACCTACTTAAATCAGCATAACCAGAGACAGAAGAATACTAAATAATATAATTCATTTATCAATAAAATGTGTGTGATTTGGAAACTAAGAATAGCGATTCTTCACAGCAATTGGCATTTGATTTTTTTCTTGTCTTTGCAAATAATTATTTTAATCTTGAAAACCACATTCATCCAGCTACGAAAAAAGCATTGCTTATGCTTTGCAGTAGGTAATTTGCCCTACTAGGTACCTTTTTCAAATTTAGCACTTTCTCACAGGAATATTTGAAACATAATTTGGGTCAAAAATCAAAGTAACAAACAGGATTTCATTCCATCAGACGCCGCCACCAGACGCCATTTGGCCCTCGATGTTCTGCTGCCTGCTCGGGCGGCTTGGCGTGAAAAAGTGCATGATTGAGGTCAACAGCAAGGTGATCAAGCGCGCAGATGCCGTGCTTAACGCTCGCGGAGCAACCTCGGAGCTGTGCGACCTCGAGAAACGCCTACTCAGAAAAATCAACGAGGTATCAACCGACACTAGTATCAGTACCTAGTTGTTTTTTAGGAACAAGGATTTTATTTTGTATTTTTTGTTTATTGTCAGAAGCATTCAAAATCGATCATGCAGACATTTTAAAATTTGGCACGAACAAGTTGCAAATAAAATAAGCAAATCATTTGTGAAACTAGTCTAATAAAAGTTTATAGGGGCCGGGCTGCTCACGAGTCTGATTTCCAGCGTCTCGTTGTCACAGGTTACCCGGGAGATGGAGGCAAGACTTTCGCACAGAGTGGAGGAAGTTGGGCGGGAAGTTGCCAGTGCTATCCGGGAGGCACTGGACCAAAGGACAACGCAGCTGTGAAGGAAATCACAGCGCCTGTATCATCACAGAATGCTGCTTACATGATCATTACGAATATATTTTTATCTACTGAAGTCTAGGCACGATCGAAGCACCATCATTCATAAATTATGACGGTCTGTTTAGCCTTATATACTTTACAGCAAGGTGCACTTATATGTATTTATGATGATCTATATGTTCTATGCAATAGGTTTGTCTAAATAAGGATATGTTAACGATTCATTAAATATATACATATTTCCAACGACACAATATATTTTACTCTTGCTTATTCTCCAATCGCTTCTCTGCCGTAACTAGCAACCTGCTATAGATACCCCAAAGGTTACACAATGCTAACTATACAGGCACAGAATTAAGAGATAAGTTTGCAATCTAACAACAGTGAGAGTCGCTAGAAAATCCAGGATTTTTGCATCCAAAGTCCATTTCTCGTTAAGAAGTGTAGAGGATTTGCATCTTCCTCAAGAACTCACTGCTGCTAGACACGAACTAGGAGTTTCACGTCAAAGAGCCACGTCTTGAGCCGGACAAAAGGCTTTATGGGCTGTTTTGAAACTCGTAGCTCGTGTCTAGCAGCAGAGGGTCCTCGAGGAAGATGCAATTCCACTCGCCTTCTTATCGTGAAATTTAGTATTTCTCTTAACCTCACCATTCAATTTCCACATTTTCTAATACCTATCTCTTTTATTTGTGTTGTAACTTAAGGGTACAATTTTATGCAAAATATTTTGGCAGTGATCAGTGAACCATGATGTACAAGTAACCTTTCTTTTGTTTTGATCTTATTTCATGTCAGAAAACAGGGGGTTGCCAATGTACTATTCTAGGTGGACAGTTAGGGTGGGGAACTGCATGTCTTGCCTCATCGTGACCGCGAGACACTGGTCTTGGTCAACTGTGCAGTCACGGCAACTGTCGCTCACAGCTTCAGCCTGCGGATGTCTTCCGTGCGAAAGTCGGTCCTGGAAACACATGGAACTGTAGCCTCAACCCCAGATCAGTGCCGTCATCTGCAGCATTCATCTTGGAGCATGTTGTGATTACAAATAGATTTGGTAAGTTGCTTATTACCACAATCAGTGTCCAAGGCACAAGTTGATGCTGTTTAAAAAGTGATTCCTGAAAGAAGCTGGATTTTACAATCGGTTTTCATTCAACGCAAGTACAATACTAATATAAGTTACAAAAAATTAAAATGTACTTATAGACCTGATAATTCTTGTTATCTTTGTTATACTAGTATATATCGGATTGGCTTTACCCACTTTGCCTTTCTGGCTTTTGAGTTAGTTTGTATTTAATAGATTTTATCATTTTATGATTTTACCCTAAAGAATCATTTACGGTTTGTATACACCTTCGATCACTACTCCAGTACAGAAGAGGCAACTTCAAGTATGCCGTACCAGCTCTCACTGCAATTCGACGTAATTGCCGGTTTCCATTTCATCACAATATCAATTAAACATGAATACAAGCAAACTATACTCCATTTCACATTAAGAAGGAGAGTGGATTTTCATCTTCCTCGAGTACCCAATGCTGCTAGACACGGGCTAAGAGTCCCAAAACTGCCCACAGAGCTTTTTGTCGGACTCAAGACATGGCTTGTAAGTCTCGGAACTCTTAGCTCGTGTCTAGCAGCAGTGGGTACTCGAGGAAGATGCAAATCCACTCTCCTTCTTAGCGTGAAATGGAGTGTAGGGAATTATGAAGCAACTTTTAAAATTCAATTTATTTTGTATTTAGAAGCAAATAGTATGGTTTTGCATAGGTTTTGAGAGCCACAGTGCAATGGTTGATGTGGTTTTGTGGTTTCAATCTATTTAGGACTGAAATTCCATCCAAAGAGAGCATTAACTGCCAAACAACATCAACCAGCCAGCATATGTTTCAGCTATCAAATAACAATACATAATGACACAATCTTCGTCTCAAGAGTTGATCTCACGGGGTGTTGACAGCAGCTGGCAAGGTTTGGGTTTAGCCTACTTGAACGATGAACGGTATATATGGCGTTCGGCGGCTGCTTAAATAGATGCATATCCCGACTAGCAATGACAGAAGTTACACACTGTTGCACACGACTTACCTTAGCCCCATGACCCTGCGCACTTCAGACGGTGTGAGCCTCCAAGTGAGTGCACCACCGTTTCCGCAGTAGTCGGCGATCTCTGCACACCGCTCGAGGCTGAGCACGGTGGCGATCTGCGAGAGCCGCGCGAAGCGGTCGCGCACCGACCACGACGTCGCCGCCGTCAGGTAGCCCACCAGCGCGCGCACCTCCTTGTCCAGCAAGAGACCTCCCATCTGACGAGCAATCACCAACAGGGTTTGGTAAACAATGGGCAGGGCAAAGTGTGCAACTTAATGATTTGGGGGGTTAGGTAATGATTTAACCTTTTTTGTTCTTATTATATATGCAAGAGAAATGTGACATTGAATTTCTATGAGGCCTGCGGCTGCATCAGTAACAGATGTAAAACAACTCTCATTGGTTTAGGTAATTTAATTTCCAAAACTTTGCTCCAGACAAAAAAGAGGTGATTGATAGGATGTTGTGTTGCTACTTTCGGTGCAAAACTATACTAAGTTGTTTTTGAAATTTTTAATGTAACAGACCAGTGCAATGTTAGAAGAGATGTGTACTGCAAGTTCTAAAAAATCTAAAAGAGCGTACAAAACGGCGATTCATGAACAGTACGACGACAGCAAAGGAATCAAACTTACGTAGGTCAACCGAAAGCGACCACGACTCACTGCACGCATCGTCGCAGCGACTTACCCGGTTGAAGGTGGCCTTGAACACGACCTTCTCCATGTGCGCAGTCACCTCCGCCGCCACCAGCCCAACGAGTGTATCGTAGTTGGCGGGCGTGAGTCCGGCCTTGAAGCCAGCCAGCAGCGAGTCCAGGCTTCCCACGAGTCCCGCGACAAAAGGGAGGTGCGCCTCTAAGCCCACAAACTCCTCCTGCGGGCACGGCAACCTTGGTCATGCGGTCCGGTACATTCCATGGTCTAACTATTCACGATGATGTGGGCATACCATGGAAGTCACACAAGAAGCTTCTAAACTAAAGGTAGGGTCTTATCTTGACAAAAGATGCAATCAATTGAAAGACGGTACTTTTTTAAACATTCACAAATGCAAAAATAACATCATATATTTGAGTCAGCCAGTGTCTTTTTGTGTCAACTGGACAAGTGTGGCATCATTTGCTGTGGTGGCATTTAAGCCAATTTTTTCATTGATTACAATCTTGCCATTGGGATGTTTGATATTGCTTTAAAACTAAGAGTGAAGAGTCGCATCTGACTGATATACATGGATTACTGCTTAGAGGAGAGTGATTACGGGCAGGAAACAAAACCAATGCCCACAAAACCAAACAGCTAATACACGTGGCTTTCTTCAGCCGGCTCATAAAAGTTGTTTGTCAGGCCGAGCACAATTTTAAGGGTAAAATTCTGGTCAGCACCAGGGCATCGAACCAAAATTAATATTGGTTCGGGTTCAGCTTCTTCAGGTTCGGTAAACGTGAAATTTCGGTTAGGATTTCTTTTTTTGCTGATTGCGGTTCGGCTTCGGGTTCAACACAGAATAACGTTTTTTTTTAGTTACGGATTCGGGTTCGGTGCCATGCTCATGATTAAATTTGCAAATGTACATTCATTATCGCGTTACAGCCGTCTAGTCTGCAACTTGATCCCTTTTTGCGTACATATACCAAAGACCAAAATATTTTCTTAACTTGCTTTCTTGTTTGTGCCCCCATGATAAAAAGGTTAAAACACAAGTGTAATACGGCCACCTCCTACGACGAATGATAAAAGACTGATACTGACTGAGCATGCCAAAACAAGCAACACATTTGGTTGCCTGTTAAGTGCAAACTTGCTAGGTACTTTTTAAAATGTAAGATATTCCCTAAATTTTGTCCATTTCCCTTGTAATGGTATTATCTCTGGTTAATTCATAAGTGATTTCATGCTGGTATTATACTTGGCTGGATTTTAAAGACTGCCATGGTAATCTGTCCGTCTTGGCTCGCGGCAAAAACGTTTGTTCATCAAAGAAAAAACGTGTAATGAATTCATTTCTGAGATAATCAGTGAGTAATATAAATTGCAAGTGGATCTGTTTGAATTACTAAAATGTTTACCACTTATGAAAAGCCGATTTGTGTAGACATTACTTGTAATGCTGGGTTATATTTTGACAGGCACATTTTGGTAAAGTTCTGCAAAAATACATTGCATCACTCCTGAAAGGATACTGCACAATTATTGAGAACGCAGGGTGTTGAAAACCCCGAATAATAACACCGGTTCAGGTCCGGGTTTGGGTTTTTCAAAACTGGAATACGGGAAAGGGTTTCCGGTTCGGGTTCAGGTTCTGGCTCAACACAGAATAATGGTTTTTTCGAGTTACCGGTTCGATGCCCTGGTCAGCACAAGTTTGATAGGGCCTCGAGATATTTGAAGTGTCACCATTGGCGGTTTCTTAAGATCCTTGTCAGCATTTGCTACAATGCTTTCTGTTACCGCCGTCCCTGCTGTTGACCAGCCCGTCGTACCACCGTGAGCTGATGTGAAGTGTCCTGGAATGCATCAACCCACTGCGCTACGCGCGGCTTGACGGCGCTCGACCGCAGCTGTTGCATGCCGAGCTCGACGACGGTGCGCAGGCCAGCGGTGGCCGCGCCAAGCGTCGTCAGACAGCTGTCCAGCTTGGCGCGGTCGTTGGCCGACATCCAGGTCAGCGTCGCCGGGATCTCCTCTGCCAGCTGGTCGCGCAGGCTCGTTACGAACTCCGTGCTAACGTCAGCGTTATTCAGGTACGCCTGCGGCACATTGGATTTCGAAAGAATTGTTTAGGACAAGCATTAGCAACATCTTTTTCAGCTCAGTTGTTGAGTAAGAAATAATCAGAGATAAATTTGGCCACGTTTGATTTGCGATAGATAGTGAACTGTGATTCTAAATAAAACTCCAAGTTGACAGTAGAGCCCAAGCATGAAGATATGAAAAGCATAAACCAGGAATGCGTGGCTATGACATTGGTGCAAAATTACGTAATATTTAATATGATAGGTATTCTGTATTAGGTATAAATATAGTTTTTGGTGATTTCCATCTAGGTATTGAATGATTCTCTTTGAAAGTTTTTTTACATACCTACTACTCTGAGCAAAAGTACGAGACTGAAAAGCACCATAACCAAGTACTGAAGGAAGCGCAAGAGGGCGCAGTGCAACCGTGAATAAAATAGGAAAAACATTTTAACCGAGTTCAATTAAAGAACTGTAGGTACTTATTTAAAAAACTGGAAAAAAATTTTGATTTTAATCATATTCCTCGAACTCATATTTCTCATGTGCTCAGGGCAGTGTTCGAGCCTTACTAGAAACATCGCCTTGGCGTGGTCAGAGTCGCTGGCCTGAAGCCGCCCCTGCTGTATAGACGAGTGCAGGGCATTGTACGCCTGCGTGAGATCCAGGTAGCCCGACGGGTAGCCCTGCTTGAGCTGGGCGCGCAGGACGACGCAGAGCTCCGTCTCCAGCACGCTGCTGGCGTCGTTCACCACCGCGCACGCGCCGTCCAGACTGGCTGCGCCAACGCACCGGCTGCAAAACGTGGCCCTCAAGTTCTAGCGTGCGTTTGAAAGTCTAACGTAGCGGTAAACATAGCTACACCACACGGCTCACAACAGAATAGCCAGTATGCTTCTCAATTAGAGGTAACAATATCCCCACAATAAGTCCTTGTGTGGCCCAAAAGCCTATTAAACCGGGGACCAATGCTAATGCAATACTTGCAGCTGAAACTGAAAGTATGATTATTATGTGCTTACATCAATTTCCTCTCAAAATTATTTCTTGCATGTAAAGGATTTAGAGGATTAATATTTAAGACAGTTTAAGGAATGCAGGGAAGCAAAGGAATTGTGGAAAAAAAGGAAGTTGTACAAGATGAAGATTGAAAAATGTGATGTGAAATGAGCAAGCGACGAATAGTGGAAAAGAAGTGTCCGACTTAAAAGACCGGCTTCATGTTTATCAAATGGCTTTAAAAGATTTACAAAAAAGAACGGGTAGGTACAGTTTTCCTGCTCGTCACCAACCCTAGTAGTGAGGCACTCACCGAATGCACTTGCGCAGTATGAAGAAGACATCGTCGACGAGGCTGGACGTTAGGCCGGCATCGTCGAGCGCATCAAGGTCGACCGCCTTGCGCACACTCTGCTCCATGTAGTAGCGCTCGAGCAGCAGATAGCTGCCGAGCAGCTCCTGCATGCGGTGGCTCAGCTCGCAGCCCGAGAGCAGAGCTTCCATCTCCGCCAGGACCCCGTCGTCGCCGCCAGCCACCTCCGCGTCAGCCTGCTCACAGTTTAAACGTCTTTGTCATCTCATTTTTTTACATGTAATATTTTTCAAGTTCAGGAGGAAAGTAATGTTCTGTAGATTCCAGACCACTCCAGACATTGTGCTGTCAATCACTCAATAGTCAATACCTTTTAGCGGAACAATGGGACGGCTCGTGAATGTTGACACCTTTTGCTCTCCTAACAGAAGGGGAGTCTCTTTGAGAGTAAAACACTGGTCTCCTCTCTCATGTGGAAAATAGAACGCCTGGGGGATTGTGGAAGGTATGCAGTTTGAAAGTGAGAATTTATTGATTGTATTTTTACGGAAACGCTTGCTTAGTTCCATAGGACATACATAAGGTTGGCATTTTATGGCTACCACTACTTACGATTTAGCTGAGATAAAAATAATGGTTAAATCATACAAAGATTGCCCTAGAATGATCATCCAGCATTAAAACTAATAATGGCCCAAGTTCCACAGAATGATAAAAATATAAAATGCAATACCTAGGAAGGTAGTATGTACCCATGTATTTACAACTCATAAAAGTGGAAGAACCAATTTCGATGTGTAAAATGAGACACACCACAAGGTTGCAACTAGCAGTCTCTATTCTAGGACTTCATCTAGCTGCCTCAGACATTTTATAATTTCCACTTTTAGTTTTCAGCAAACGAAACTGACCGTGATGCGTCGTCGCAGGAAGCGCAGATAGAGGTCGGCGCGAGCGTGCATAACGGTGATCTCTCCCATGAGCGGGTCGAGTGCGTTGGGGTCGGCGGTGGCAGGGGCGGCGGGGGCGGTCGTGGGACGGCGCAGACTCTCGCTGACGGCCTGCACGCGCCGCGTCAGCTGCCGCCGCTTTCCGAAGTCCGTCAGCACCCACCGCGCCTCGCGGTCGCACTCGCGCTGAAGTCGGCGCGCCACGCTCAGCAGGCGCCCCGGTCCTGCGGAATATGTGACTGGCGTAATGGTTTTGATGTGCTTGCGAACATAGCGGGAAAGGCGATGATGAGCGAGCATAGAAAGGTTAATTGTTTTGCTCTCATTACCATCATTTCCCTCAAAATCTTGTATGGCTTCAATTTTAGCACTTCTTTTAGGTATCTCCAAAATGCATGTGAAGAAACTATTTAAAAAAATATTTAAAAAAATATAAAATAGCCTCTTTTTTGCAATGGATGGTAAATAGTTCTGAAAACAAGGTTTGACAATGTGGTTGCAAGCAGGGAAAGGATGAATTTAAATTAGATTCAGAGCAGGCACGGAGATTGTTTATCTATCAGCTGGGAACACGCAAGTCCGAAATAATTTCATTTGGATCAGCTTGAAATCTGAATTGATGGAAGTTTCCAGAGCCGGTTGTGGGTGTTGAGATGTTCTTCCCAGTTTTTCTCCGATTGGAAGAGATCGGCGCCCCTAGAAACGGCCTTGTTTCTCGACGTTTCGACGCCTCCTCTCCCAATTAGAGCGAGACCGTGAAGAACATCTCAACAATCTGGAATCGGTGTTACTAGTACACTGAAAACCAGAGTTGGCTCGTAAGGTAAGTACCGTAGTAAGTCTCGATGAGCGGCTGGTGAATCTCGATGACGCGGGCGATGCCCTCAAAGAGCAGCGTCAGTGTGTCTGCGTAGATGATGTTGGCGCGCTTGTCCGTCTCCTTGCACTCTTGCGCTACTCGCAGGTTCTTGTGCGCCGTGTCCTCCAGCTGCCGTCCACACGAAGAGGACACAATGGAATAAAGACCACAAGGTAAGTCCCCAGCTAGAAGCCACAGAAAATGGGAATAGATGGATTTCTTTCCATATTTTGATATTTTGTGTCCAAGTCGAAAGAGTTTGACATATTGTGTTTGTTTCTTTAAAAAAATTTGAGAGAGGTCATTTTGTTATTTCTAAATACAGAGGTCAATTTTTAGCTTGCGCCCATGATTGTCCCAATGTCTAACTAGCTTATAAAGTGGTAATCAATATGAGAAAGTATTGCTGAGTAGAGCTCCAACTGGAAACAAACTTACAAAAAACTAAAAAGGTTGTCCAACTTTAATGTCTCTCAATTGCAATTTGATTGTTCTTCTATTGATTTTTAAAAACTTACCTCCATTTATGTTAATACAGGGTGCATAGGTATAATGAAATCCAGAGCAAGCGTGCGAGGTGGACACTCAGTTGCGCGGTCTGGGTTGCGGGTGGTCAGAGTGCGGGCGGTGAACGTTATCAAACACTAAAAAGCGTGCGAAGTGGACACTCTGGAGATATCAAACGCACCCACAGAGAATCTACCAAAGCAAACAAGCAAACCTTGGAGCAGAGGTAGTCTGTGAACTTCTCGATGCCCTGGTCGTGCATCCCAAGCAGCGGGAACAGCTTGAAGAACCGCTCAACAGAGGCCAGGTCCTCGGCGCGAACCGCCTCGTCAAACTTCTCCGTTACAATGCCACGAAGCTGTGTGGCTGCCTCGCGCAACAACCCCAGTGAAGTGGCTACACTGCTGCCATCTGGTGGTTCCAAAAGAATATCTCATGTAAGGACTATCTGCCAGTTCCTTCAAGGGAAATTATAAAGTGCTTCTTTGTGCATACGCACATTACTGCTAGCTGTTTGGAGGCTACTATTTACAGCTCCAATCTTTGATAACACTTTGTGCCAAAAAATACCTTCAGAGACGTCGTCTGCGGTCTGTTTGAGCAAGAGCTGATCCATAGAAAGAAAGCGATGTACGTGAGCTGCGGCTTTCTCATAGTCTTCATTGTGTAGAGCTGTCTGCACACCCTGGCTGCAAAGCTGCAGGTCTAGCAGGTCATGAACTCGCTGCTGGCACTCTGACACTCTACTCTGTCATCCGGCAAGAGAGCAACAACTTAGGCTAACAGTTTCTTGGCAGTGAAAAATGATTGACCCTATTGAATGGCGGTACTCACTCGAGCTTCATCCAGCTGCCGAACTTTAGCGCTGACGTTCTCGGCCAGAGTAGAAGTGAAGTTGATCATTTCGGAGAGTTGACGAGCGTCTGAGTGAACGATTTGTAAGTTTGGGAGAGCTTTGGTGATGTTGCTCAATTTGGCTTCAAGGAAACATTGTCTTGACAGTATGGCGTCCAATTTTTCGTCGATCTCCTTCTGCAAATATTAACCAAATTTATTTTCATTTCTTAAAGGAATGATAGGCGTCAAGTTAGCTATGACAGCGATTTGTAGGTTATGACATGCAAGATATAATTCACAACCAACATTTATACGTGTATTTGTTTTAAAATTCTGAGTGTATACCTCCTGTAACGATAGTTTAGCACAAGCATTTTCAATATCTTCTGCGGTAGACAAGTCTTCTATTTTAAAAAAAGTATTTGACATTTCAAGAAATTTCGGCGAATTTTCTGACAGCCAGGTGGCAACGCTCATAACCGGCACAGCGTTGCCAAATTTTTCTCTACTCGTTAGCATGGCAACATCTTTTATGGCAACCAATCACAGAGCACCTTTTGTCACATGTAGGAAAATGTGTCAACAAAACTTGACACCTGCGATAATTAATTTGTTTTGTCTTAATGCCACAGTTTATTGGCTAAATGTAATTTAAACTCGTATCTAGCGATTGAAGTTCAAGATCGCTGGTTGTTCCTCTACCAACTATGGATAAGACAATTAATGGTAATGCGATTAATCAATTCCAAACCATTCCCCATGGCAAATAACCTCACATATGTTCATTTTGATGTCGGTATTTCGGTCGGCTGCGATAATATCATATGCTGACTCACCATTTCTCACGTTCCACGAATATACTCAAACCGTTGAATGTATTTTGATGCCCAAACATCAGATAACGGAGATTGTAGTGCTGCCGTGGGCGCAATGCGCTTCGAGACCCTGTGCGATTATGACATGGACGAAGAAGATGTCGTGACAATAGCCAGAGGAAGCTCCTTCGACTCGGTGATCGGCCACATTGAAGACGTATTTATGGGTAGGGACTGCAAAGACGGAAGACTTGGTTGTCGTTGATAACTATTGCCAAACTGATCATAAATTTTCTATTTACCTTGTAGACGAAGAATTTCAGGAGTTGCAGAGCAACTTTATGGAGAAGCATTGGGAAGAATTTGATAACAGCGAAGAAAACAAATTGAGCTACATGGTCATCTTTAAAGAATATGTATGTCAACACTTAAATTTCCATTTCTAAGATTCGGGAAGCTACCTTAATATAATTAAATTGCTTTTTTGAAACTTTTGCACTGCCTGATTCGAGTCTCGTTCTAGACCGACGTAATAGAGAAATACATAGAAGATTACCTGGTCAGCTCAATTCCGGACTTCTCCATGGAATCTTTCGTGCAGCAACTGCAGTAAGTATGTGTGTCTAGTGCATGGCAAAAGTCCCCCTTAACTTAAAATTCGCTAACGAAGGCTTTCCAATCATTTCCAGGCAGCGTAAAGAAGAACTAGAAGGAGAGGTTTTTGAGGTTCTTCTCACATTCTCCGACTTCCAGGCATTCAAGGAAATGTTCCTCGACTACAAGGCCGTAAAGGATGGGACAGTGGAAGATTTGGGCATGCACATTTCTGTCACATCCATATTGTAGGTAATCATTTGGAAGGAAACTATCAGCAATTCTTAAAAATACAAAAACGTTTTATTCGAGCCAGCGATGCCTCGAGTAGAAGATACTTATTATAAAAGTGTTTCGACTGGATTTAGTTCATAAGGATCTCCATCTGCACGAGCCTGCCATTGGTGTCTCCAGGCATTCGGTATGGCACGGTGCCCGCAAAGCTAGTCAGAGCGCGTGCACGCTCGCGGATGTGCATCAGTTGCTGGAACACGAGCATGGCAACATTGCAACCGGAAACCAAATAAAGGCACTTTTTTTAACGTTTATTAATGTGCATCGCGTGATTCACTCACCTTGTCTCGAGATGTATCCTCAAATCGACCTGCCAATGTGTTGCGGCTCTCTTCTCCCCTGCAGCAGAAAGGATAAGGATTGCTAATTTTTACTTTCAAAGGAACTTGACAAAAATAGTGCTTAGATGAAAGATGGTTACTTTTTATAACTTGATGCAGAAGCAAACAAATATATATTTTTAATAAACCAATTGTAAGTGTGCCTAATCTGGCTAATTTCAAATTAAATTTGAAAATTTGGAATTCACAAATGTGATACTGCAAATTAATCGCTGTAAAGAGACACTTCTGAAAGTTTGGCATGAATCGCATTTGCTGCTTAAAGAAGGTGATAAGAGGCATAAAACGAAACTCGGAGCCACGGATAACGTCATCTATGGTCCAGATGACACTATAAGGCTATGGCCTCAATTAATTTTTAAAATGAGTTTTTGCTCGTGTCACCAACTTGTGTCAAAATAAGAGGAGGGCTTTAATAGCAACACCTGGACTCAGTTTTCCATTGGTCTGTTAAGAACCAGATGGTTTGTCATCTTGTTTTGTTTAGCAGTTAATTGGCAACTGGTTTTACTAACGACCAGCTTATTTTATTCTTAGCACGCCACTGAACAGAAAGTTTTTAGGTTTTCAACAACAGCAGCAGGATCTGAGCAAATAAACCACTGCTATACCTTGAATGTATGAAAGAACAGCAGAGAGAGCCCAGAAACCAAGTAGAGCCAACGCACCTGAGCCGAGTGTACTGGGCGTAAAGCATGTTCATGGTGGCGAGCAGTACATCGGGCAGCACGCGGCACACCTCATCTCCGAGCCGCTTGAAGCTGCTCACACGCTCGTCCATCTCAGCCATCGACATCGGCACCAGTCTCGACCGCGACACAGTCTGCAGAGACAAGTGTGTCGAGTTAGTTTCTATATCGGCCCAGAGAGAGGCCAGGGGGTTTTGCGGCTTTCTACTGCTTGAATTCTCGTCAACGTTCAGAAGTTACGGCTAGTTGACCTCAAACCAGGGGCGTAACTAGAGGGGATCAGGCATTCCAAGGCTCGGGGGTTTTGGGCCCTTGGGGGCCTTCTAAGAAATTTTTGGGGCCTGCAGAGGCCCAAGTTAATCCAAAAACAAGACGGGGACTTTTTTTTAGGGAACGGATTATTAGAAGCTCTGGGGCCTCCGATTTGAATTTACGCCACTGCCTCAAACATATGAGCAACTATCTTTGACAATACTTCGGAAAAAGGATGACGATGGCCGAGTCAATTTGACAGCAAGGTAGTATGAAATGAAGGAGCTCAACTTATCAGGGATTGCATCATCTCTCTACATTGCTTATCTCTATTTTTGCATGAGATACCATTCAAACACAGACCCCCATTCATTATGGTTTTACGCTTGGAGACAAATAAGATGAACCCAGGCCGGCCGCTAAGGGTCGGCGAGTTGGAGCACCAACCTCCAGCGCCACTTGGTAGTCGCCGGCGTGGTACTGGTCGAAGAAGGCCAGCAGGTCACGGAGCACGAAGAATGCGGAGGCCGTCTCGGCGGGACAAGAGAAGGACTGGCCGTGATACCGACGGTGCAGGTCGTCAGCCTGCGCCTTGAGTCGGGGCCGCATAGCGCCGGTCTTGCTCTCCAACGGCACCACTTGGCTCAGCAGCACGGTCATCAGGCTCAGCACCTTGGTGTGGTTCTGTACGTGCCAAAATCAACGGGTTAGCACTTAGTGGTTCTCGGCCGGGCTGCATTCACGGCTGCATCCAGCCGCCAGCCTCTTTATGTGCTTTGCGTACAGAAAAAAGGACAACTTTTCCGAGAGCCCTGTCACTTCACTGTGCATTAAAATAATTATTTAAAAAAATAATAATAATAATCAGGTGTCAATTTGTGATAAAAATATTCCAGTCGTATTCACCAATTTAAAAAAGCGGAGATGGGAAATAACTCCTGATTTGCAGTCAGGCGAAACGAAACAGTCGAGTCTTCTAGGTTAAGAGAAGAGTTGACAGGCAGGCATGCATGTGCTACTTACCGAAGCGAGATCGTAGAGCTTGATTGCGTCTTCGAACCAGCCCTTTTTCTCGCAATCGGCAGCGACCAGCTCTGTGATGGCCTTCGCGTCTGCCTGGTAACATTCGACGTCAAAGGACGTTTACAAAAAACACACTAGACAGGATGTGGGCAGATCAATGGATATCTGCTCATGAATTACCAGGATTTTGATCTCATGACATCTTGTCATCAGCATTTTTGGATATTTCACAAAGTTGGGGGAAATTGAAAGTGTTAATATGCCAAATCTAGAACTTAAAAAGCGGCTTTTTGGGCATGTGTGTGTGTGCACAATGAGCACCCAGCACGCCATTCTCACCTGCACGTCCTGGAAGGAGTGTATGAGCCCAGGCAGCACGCATCCTGTGGGCTGCATCCTGCCCAGGATCAAGTCAAAGTCACGTGACTCCATGGCCAGGTCGCTGACACACGTCATGAACAGGCTGCGGCCCTCGTTGCCCAGCAGGTTCCTGCCAATCACAACCGCCATTCGCTCGTCACGATACTGCCATGAAATCTGTCGCAACACTCGGAGAAATCACAGAGAAACACACGAAACGTGTTTCTTGGTTTAGCCATTTGCTCCCAGGGCATCCGTTCACTTAAGTTTATCGAATCGGGCATGGGAATAAGGATGACGCAAACACTAGGTTTTACCCTCAACTGTTGGCTGTTGAGACTATGGAGCCAAGCTCATTTTTCCACAACCCTTCAAGGTGGCAGTGAAATCAGTAGTTTTGCTGAATCGACAAAAATTTTGTGCAAGAAATGAGCACTGCACTGGAAGTGACTTGGAGTGCACTTGGAACGCAAAAATATCAGAGCCGTTAAAACACAATGGCTGGCATTAACTCACCGGAGCAGGTAGTAGTACTGGATGGCCTCCTTGGGATTGGTGGACTCAAACTTGCGCGTGTAGAGCATCACGAGGCGCGCCAAGTTGAGACGCCGCGCGGGCGGAACGTCGCTGGCCTGAGCCGCCACTGAAAACAGCCGCAATTTCAACAATCTCTTCTACTTCACGGATCTAGGATCTATAATGATATTACAACAAAACACCAACTTGAAAACATGCTAAATTTAATCGTGCAACTAGCAAACAACCCTCTACACAGCAATCGCCTTTTTTATCACTCTTCCCCCTCCAAAGCAAGCCAAAACAGCAGCAGGCACAGCCTGTATAGATAGGCTGAAAGCCTCAAGAATGGGATAACCAGCTCATTGCAAATACCTTCTCCAAGTGAACAAGGCTCAGGCCAAAATGTCAAGCATCCAGGAATTCTTCCAACACCTATTCACTAGTGGTTCATCTTGATCCTCCTATTCGAACCCATGCCAAATATGTGTACCATATGCGATGGCGATGTGAACGGCTTGCGAATGCAGACGCCAAAACGGCCAAACGCTACAGCACGGGTACGTACACAGAGGTGCGTGCACGAGCGGTGGCAGCGCGAGCAGATCGAGCTCGTTGAGCGCGATGGCGATGTGCACGGCGTGCGGACGCAGACGGTCCACGCGCGAAAGGAACTCCACCGCCGCCTCGAACTGGCCCGTCAGGAAGAGCATCTGGAAGTAGACGTGTGGGTGCTCGCTGGCGTTGAAGTGGCTCTCGCCTGCGGACAGGCGAAAGAGCAGAGTTAGACGGAGGACGCGCTGGGCTTCTGAAGTTGGAATCTTTAAATCGATATTGAACCGCGTTAGGCATCCTTTAATTAGAAAATCAATAATCAGATCAATAATCAGATCAAAATCAGATTGTTGGGTGACAACTCACCATACTCTTCGAGGATGAGCGACTGCAGGTGGTTGTAGCTCATGCGGTCTGCGGGCCGAGCGTCTTCTCCCCCCTCCTCACGGATCTGGGGGACAGTGTCAAAAACCGAGTTAGCAACTGCTTGCCTTTGGATAATGGAAGGCAATTATCTCCTGCGACCGTGAGTCAACGCTCAAGATCGATGAAAATCAACAGCCGTTACAATAAGTCTTCGAGGAGTACGAATTATCCCTAAACATGTTAAATGAAGTAAGAGATAAGGTATCATATGGTATTTTGCCAAATCTAGGCAACCCAAAAAATATCAGTATGCTCATCTTAGGTACTAGTATAAAGTTTCTGAAGTCAAAGGCTGCACCGTCCTAAAAGCTAAATCGGATCCTTCACGCCCCGATTTGTCTCAAACGCCTAACAATGTTAGTGTCACTGTGAAAGAACGAGACGTCACACAGCGGCAACTCACCTGACACAGTTGCATCCACAGGTAGTCGTCGGCAGTCTTTGCGATGTCGGCGTGCTGGTCGCTCGGGTCGCACGAGCCCAGGATGCAGTACGTCGCCCTGCAACACATTGGCACGTGCAAGCGCAACGCCGGGCATCCCAAGTAACCCAACGCATTCCTGACCCTTGGGAGCGTAGGGACCTTACCTACGGTAAGTTTTGGAATTGTGCTTTATATCACAAAGTGCAATACGACTGCACAACGTCAAACTTAATTTGTTTTAAATCACTTTTGCTGTCTTGAACCTTGCATCTTCAAGATGGCGGTCCTTATTGTGGCGTGTTCTCCCAGGGAATAGAGTATATTATCACTCAGATATCTCTACCCACACTGGACTGTCAGACACAAATGAGAGCTATTGGATGTGGCAAGCAATCAGTTAGAGATGGTAACGGGTGTTATGCTTGAGCTTGTCTAAGCCTAGACTCGTCCTTTGCAAGGGAGAAATCGGCATAAGACGTGAGCGAGTACTGACCGCTTATAGGGGTCGGTCGTGTTGCGGATGCTTCGGCGGTACTGGAAGCGCAGCACGTTCTCCATGCGGGCATCCACGCGCTTGTTGTGGCTGGCGTTCACCTCTTGCAAGACCACGCAAAACTCCTCCAGCGCAGGCCTAAGGGGCAAAGCGGCAAGCAGTCAGACATCCATACCAAACCACCCTGAATGCATCACGTAATCCATCCTTTAAAGGCCTAAATATTAAATAAAATACCTTTAAAAATTGCTAGTTTTCCCACTTTACGTTATAGTAATTTGAAACCTTTTATTTATCCTTATATCTCCCCCATTGTAGTAATCCAGCAATAAGGGAACCTAAAAGCTAACCCACAACAATGTACTACACGGATTCGTAGGTAGGTATACTATATACTTACGTTTATTAGGCTAGTCACCCAACTGGGCTTTGAAAAGCGTGTAAAATTGGATGACATCTTGATTGGGACCATCAGCCGTCAAGAAAATGTGTCACAGTTTGGAACAGTCCAATAGACAACTTGCAAGACAGCTCGTTTAATTTGACATGTTTTTGATGAGCGTAGCGAGCGAAGCGAAATCATCAATTTCACTACTGCTAAAAAAAACACTTGTGTGTTTTTTTTTTTTTTGTCCTTTGGAAGGGTGTTTGCGCGCGCTCTACAGGCCAAACGCCTGCTTCGATTGGGATGGAATTTTCAGGGTGTCTACCTTTGTTCTCAACTTAGACCCCCAGCGTTTTTCAAGAAAATCCTCCATACCCTTCATTTTCAAAGCAGAAAAAAGAGTAATATTTGACAATTGGGAAAGTTTGGAAAAGTACGGAAATTTATTTAAGGTTCGTATTTTTTTCAAAAAATTTTCCCAATTTCAATAGTTGCCTTTAGAAACCATCGAAACCAAATCGAAACATCACACCAGATTTTTTGATTTGAAGTTGCACTTCAAGATTTGACAGATATTACAAATTTTGTCAATTTCGTGCATGCAAGTTTTTGAAAGTAAGTCCGCGGCAGAAATATATCTCCAACCTAATAAAAACCCAGTTACATCTACGTATTGACATGCACATTGCTCAATGACCTCAAAATGAGCATATTTCCGCTACCCGACAGCTCGGACAGAAAAAAAGAAAGGTCAGAATCGTTTACATTTTCAAGTGGTCAGAATTTTGGAGAAAGAAATGGTCCGTCTTGCTGCTCCATGATTTTTGAAGGCTATCTACCTCAATCTCTTTATGCGCTTTATAGAAACCGCTACGCTCATCTTCAACGCAACACAAATTGCGTTCGCGAAGCCCTAGTGGTATACAAGCAGGTATGGGCGGTTGGGTGTCTAGCCTTAGATACGTAATCTATAAGCTTCCTTGAAGTCAATGCCCACCACATAAAAGCTAACAAGGTTTGGGCAATTATGTTTACAAACACAACAATTGTTTAATTTTTGATCTGACTTCCAAATAGCAACTAAGCAATGTGGGGAGTACAATTAGTCAATAATGAACAAAGTCTTGGAAATGTTCAAAGAATGCAGATTTAAAAATATCTATTCCAAATCTAAACATACTCTACAAAGATAGAGCACCACAATTTAATCCACTCTCTGATAATAACACCACATGAATATTTTCATTTCGTAAACCATGACCTTGCCATTGGCAATCTAAAATAATTACCGCCACCCACAAACCGATCCCGACCTACATGAACCGAATCCGTGTACGCACGCGAAACGTACCCAGCCTGTTGCGCGAAGTGAAGCGCGGCCAGCACGTCGCCGCAGCGCAGACAGAAGTAGACGAGCGGCCAGATGGGCCGGCCGTCGACGAGCCCGTCCTCGAGACCGAGCGGTGGCGGCGATGGCAGTCGGACGGCCGCAAAGCTGCGCACGAGGGGGCAGGTGCCCGGCACGCCGCCTGGCCGCGCGACGCTGGCAGCGCCAGACACGACGCCGCGCATGTAGCACTTGTACCTGCGCAAGTGGGACTACGTTGGGTACAGAGCCACAGAGGGGCGCGCGATTCCAATCGGAAATTGGCAAAACAACGGTCTCGTGAATGTAGGTGGTTTGGCGGTTGTGCTAGATTGTAAGTGTGCTGTATTTTACACAAATTTTGACACAATCAAGCCAAACTTAATGACATAAGTAGCATAGGTACCTACCTGCTAAGTAAAAAAATAGAAAAAAGTCCAATAGCCATCTTTCAGTTAAGTTTTTGAGTCTCAAAGCCATTCGTAAGTATAACCACAGGTAGGTATACTATATACCTAACCTAAGTAATGAAAGATACAAATTTTTGGAATAGGTTTGAATAGGATGCCATTCACAACCACCACATAAAAGTCTTTGACACAGAGAAACTGGGATTTGTTCTCTTCAGCTATCAATAAATTCTAGCTTGGGCTGTAGATTATTTACTGATTGCGAAATATGAAACTTTATTCTGAGATTACGAATCCTGCCCACCATCAGACTGCGAGACTAATTGCTATTTCAACATTTTGATGCAGTTACTTAGTCACACCCTGGTTGTTGGTAATTAACGGGTATCTTCCCCCTCTCACTGTACAAAATATAAATAAGAAAATATCCACGTTGTTGTGGGTTATGGAAATGTCCAATGAGTAAGAGATTAGAGTTTTACGAGTTCTTTGAATTTTTTCACAGTAAACATCTCCATTCAAATTATAAAAGTGTCTTTTATTTTAATTCGAAATTCCCAATGACACCAATCGATTCCACTCTGAAAACTGATCAAAAGTCAGCTTGAATCTCTAGATTGAATAGGAGAAGCTCAAAAGGCTGCGATTGATTCACTAATTTTCAAAACAATCTCGGCTGCTATAATCCTCTGTGTTTTACGAGCATTTTTTTGTAAGCAGATTACGTGAGTTGCGATAAGATTCAAGCTCGTAGTGCTTGGCTGTCAAGACACATTCTAGACCAAGGTATCCATGTCAGTTAGGGATGGCGTTTTACGGGTTAAACACAACGGCAATTAGATAGCCCAAACTACTGTTGGTAGACAATTGAAAATTGGACCACTTACTAACCGGAACATTTGACAAGTCGTGCTGCAATCAAAATTCTCCTGCGATGTTTCTAAGGCGTCTTTTTTGACCCCAAAAAAAGCAGAGGGTGACAAAAATAATTCCAGGACACAACCCTTAGCTCAAAATGAATATTTTTTTGGACAGTGACAACTGAGCAAGGTGCCAGCTAGGTGGTGTAGAATTTTGGTCTCCCCATCTTCAGCCATTATCCTCATCTAATTTCAGCTAGATACATAAGTTTAATTGCGTTTATCTCAGTGAGATCTTGGTTTCTTGGAGTTTTTTAAATATAATCTTCTTTAAAATGATGTTAACTGTCAGGTGTGATTGTTAAATAAGCAATTTTTCCCGTAGATTGCTCGATATAGGTTCAATGGGCCTTGTCTACAATCCCATTAAGAACAAGATAATGCTACCTTCCCAATACAAACGAAGTAACGACAGAGCCGGCGCTTTAGCGCAACTCACCGGTCCTCGAGGTACGCCCGTGCGCTGGCAACCAGCGCCGCCTGCACCTCGGGCTTGGAGCGCTTGGCCAGCGCATCCACGCCAGCGCACGTCGGCAACGACATCATGCGAGTCACCATCTCCCACAAGTCACTCGTCTTCTGCTCAAAGACAGGCAAGGACATTGGCGTTACTTTACTATTTACTAAGAAGCTGCATGGTTTGCTACATGATACAAATCAATATACAAATACAGCAACAATCCACAATGTAATGTTATTGACTTCTAATAATTAATAATTTGCTACCTAATTATTTACGCAAAAAAATTAACATACCTACATTTCATTTTTTTTTCATATTTTGTCAATGTTCCAAGTTTCAAAAATACAAACATCCATAGTGGCACTGAATGCCTTTACTAGTTTTCTCTAAAATTAGGTAGGTACTGGTTTTTGGACATTTAGTGCATTAGTGGCAGTTAAAGAAAAAATTAAATTATTTGTTACCTATCTATTAGGAATTATATTCAGCCTTGTCTCTTTGCAGGTATTTATCATTATCATAATGGTTCATCTATTCCTCCCATACTTTTTGCAAGCCACAGTCATTGACAATGTTATGATCGTCACAGTTTAACACCCTAGGCGTTGTAACAGCAGCCCAGCTACGTGCCTAATAAACCACACAAGTGAGTTGCCAACATTACCTGGTCGTTGAGCGACTTTGCCGCGGCCGCAAGCTTCTCAACGAGCCCGGGCCGCGTGGCGCCGCGCACTACGGCTGCGTTGTACTCGGCGATTGCAGCAAGCAGCGCCGTCTCCAGGTGGCCCAACGCACCGCCCCCCGCCGCTTCCGCAGACACCGAACGCTGCCAACACAACCATCAGCTGCCAATGCAAAGAACCATGCTTTGCTCCCCATTATAGACCTCGATTACAGCTGGGTCCTTTAAAAGGGGTTCCTCCTAAAAAGTCGTTAAAGTCAGGCGCCAAGTAGCCGTACCTATGTTTGCAAGAGACCTCGTTATAAAGCCAATAGCACCTGCGGTATAATTAATTAAATTTAAGGTCAAAGCAGTGGTTTTGCGGAGTTTGCTCTTTGTTGATTGGTTTTTGGTCCTGTAAAGAACCTGTTGAATCGACGTTTCGGCGGAGTTCTCTCCGCCATCTTCAGGGTTAGACTGATCAGTCTAACCCTGAAGATGGCGGAGCAAACTCCGCCGAAACGTCGGTTCAACAGGTTCTTTTCAGGACCAAAAACCAATCAACAAAGAGCAAACACCGCAAAACCACTGCTTTCATCAAACCACGACTCTCAAAACCTCCGAACTATCAAATTTAAGGTCGTTAGGTACATTTTTTAAATCACATCTGGATTCTGTGGAGCGAGGATCGTTTTAAGAGATCATAGCCAGTTTGCAGATTCCTCTAGACTAGAAAGAAAAGTAGGTATCGTGTTTGTCCTGACCTCTGGCTTGACATCGACTCGAAGGAAGCCATCGTTGGCCACGAGAAGTGCACTAAATGCTTTGCTCTTCTCCTTTTCCCAATTGTCCGTTACATTGTCCCACTGCCGGCGCTCCACGTCCTCGAAGCACTGCCAATGAAGCAGTGTGGAATTGTGTTAAGACTACTTTACGACTAATTATGTAGAGACATGAAGAAATGCATCCGAGTAGATTGGTTTTAGGTACTTACAGCCTGATGTGTTTCCTCAATAACAGAAAGAATAGCATTCTCTCGTTCATTCTTCAAATAGCTCTGTATGTCAGAGTCTGGCGTAGGTTCGAGCGGCTCAAAAGTCTTGCGCGCACTCAGCACATCCAACTTTTGGGACAGCTGTGGCAAGTCAACTCCTTTTGAACCCAATAGAAGATGTCTAGGGGAAAGAATCGGGCCAAATTAATGCTATAAATTGCCATGAAGACTGAAATGCATCAACGAACAGTTTTTTTTTTTTTTTTTAGTAAATAGGCAGTTAATGCTTACGCTTGTATATCCTGTGCACCGGACTGTGTGACACGTGACCAGAGCTCAGTGGATGCCTCAAGTACTTGGCGCAGGGTGCGCTCAACTCGCGGTAACTCACCGCTCATCTCAACATCAGCTGACAGCCGCTCTGCTGCATGCAGCAGCTCATTGAAGTCTGTTTCCGACATCCTGTCGGGGGGTAGCGAGGTGTTTGCAATTGTGTTAAAATGGTGCTATGATAACCGTAATATTACTGCAATGAATGTCGATTACGGAGGTTTAAAGACACACGATAAACTTTTGATGCATTGCTACTGGAGGAAATATTGCTAGGTAGTAACAATACGACAAAAAGCACGTTAAAGTATAGAAGTAGAAAATCCTAATTCTGCTTTGGCTCATGCAATTTTTGAGGTTATCCGTATTGGCTAAGGATGAGGAACGCAAAACTAATAACCTTCACCCGAAATTACGAGGACGTCACCAAACGCACAGAACAACTGTAACGTTGATGGAATAACTTACTTAAATTAATTGTATCAGTGAATTATACGAAACCTCGACATTAACGTCAAGCCGCCAAACTTTCGGCGTGCTCGACACCAGCTGTAGTATATGCTGTGCTGGTTGGTTGGTCGGTTGGCAACCAATCAAAACACCGCGCCACATTGCAGAGTATTTTTAAATATTGAAAGCTTGATTTCAAAATAAAAATGCGCTGAAGACTATTAGTGGCACGACTTAAATTTAATGAATATCTTTAAAAAACCATACACAAAACGTTAAAATTTTAATGTTTTCAATTACCAATATTTTTGTCCCCTTTTACAATATATTTCTATAGTCACTCATAAGTCATGCATCTTCTGACAAGTGTTTTTCATTTGAATATAATATCCTCAACCAAGTTTCATTTTTGGCCGGCCTCCTGATTCTCTTTCTCTGCGCAGTTGTCGTCAGGCTTCGCCGTCCTCCTGAAGATGAGAGAGCAGCCAGTGAAGTATCCAGCCATAGCAAGCTACCATCAACCATTACAGATGTGAAGGCGGCGAAGGGGGGGGGGGGTTGCGTAATTGACAAACGCACCTCAAATAGGACTCCTGCACGGAGAGCATCGGCGAGGCAATCGGAGGCCTGTCGCACTCCATGGCGAGCGCGACGGGGCTGTGCGGGAAGTGCCCCGTGTACGTCGGATGGGGCACGTCGTACGCGTACCGAAGACGGTCCTCCTTGATCAGCCGCCTGATCTCGTCCACCGTCTCTTTGGGCACCAGCTCATTCTGGGGCTCACTAAGTCATAAAGGTGCATGTTGACACTTTGGAAAACAATCACGAACCTATTAGAATCACTGCATTTTAGCCACTGTGTGCGCGCCAAATTTGGCAAGAAAATGAACATACTTTTTTCAACAGCTGATTGATGCCTCATTTACAAAGACCAAACTTGAAACTATTATTTGCAAGCCAGCCAAGGCATTTACGTATTCGATCTAGCCTGTATAAAGGATGCCTGCCATAGATGTTTGATTTGGTTTGCCCATGCCGAACCCTTCCCATTCTCATGGCGAAATGCTGTCCATCTAAAGCATCGCAACACACCCGGGTGAGACCGGTAGAAAAGCTTTCGTGCTTTCGGTCCTGTAAGCTTCTAATGCGACGAATTGCCACTCACTCGAAGTTGAGCGGCTTCTTGGTGTAGTCCGAGCGGAGGTCCTGGAGGTGCTGGAGGTTTAAGCGGTCGCATGGACTAGGCGGCGCGTTGTACGGCGGCACCGGCGCCGACTTCCACTGTACCACGCACACACAGTTTGCATGTCATGACGACGTTATGAAGAGAGGTCACATGCATTTTCACCGAGAAGGAGAATAACAGATTTTATTGCCAAGTTCGCTATAGCCACCTGGACATCGGGACCTTTGGTTTGGTTGTACTTGTAACTTCTAATATACTGACCGGCGTCTGGTCCTCCTCGAAGCACGTGTTCTTGGCGTCGGGGTGCGGTGTCGGCTTGACGTCGGGGACTGCCTCGCCCGCCGCCTTGCCCCAGGTAGTGCTGTACGTGAACGTCTTGAGCAGCTCGAACGTGCCGTCGTCGCCTCCCAGCAGTTCGGCGGCGTCGTCCATCGATCCCGCCGGCGCGTGGCAGATCTTCGGCACTCGGCTCCGCTCGAACGGCAGCACCAGCGGCTCCTTCAAGGGGCAAGCGCATTTTGGATGCAGTCCCGGTAGCAATTTGCTTAATTGTGACTGTTTAATAGACTGCTTTGAATGATATGAATAGGTACGTGTTTCAATCTCTTGCATGTATAAACAGCTGACACAAAACCGTATATCAACGATGGTTGGGGAACGGCAAGAACTGGTATAAAAGATATGTATGTACTACTAACTTGAAGGAACTCGCATGAGCAAACCTGACCGATGCATGGAATCTGTATTCGACGAATTCACAATATGGCTGCTGGACGAAACGTTGTTTTTACCTCAGCGACAAGCGGTGCCTGAGGGATCGTGCCGTTGATGGGGTGCGCCTCGATGAACTGGGTCAAGGGGATGTGTCGGCCGGGGATGCGGTAAGCGAGCGTCTCCAAGTTGACGTCGGGCTCCCTGCCGGTAGCGTCGGCCAGCGCCGACACCGGCTTCTGGGCCTTCTCCTGCTTGTACGGCATCGGCCACGTGAAGTCTGCTATCGTCGTCGACATCATCGGCGGCACCTCGAACTCCGACATCGCTGGCGACCGACTGCTCGATGCCGGCATAGCTCAGAAATTAATTACAGGACCGAAAGATGCGACCGATGCTCCCAATTTACTGTCAGTTTAGTAAATAGTCGGTGGATACGGCGACATCACAGCCACCTTTGTTTGGTCCAAAATGCTATGCTTTCGATGACCTATAAGTACAAATTGCATTATTAATATAACTCGTGTTTTTGTTCATCGCAGACTTGACTCCTTCGTCTAATGCCATGGAATATTGCGTACTTTAATATTGTTCCGCTGAAAGCTAAAGGCTGGAGAGTTGAAGGTTCCTCGTAAAATAAATCACGATAGAATATCGTTGACACCCATCGTTTGCAGACCATCGATTGGCATCTCTGATTCCGACGTAACTCGAAACCTATAGACGAAAACGCTATACCTATCAGATAAACGCCCGCGTGCGTTCATGCCGCGCAGGAAGCCGTGTGTCACTTCCAGCCGGTAGGGGAACCGCGGGGACCGGTCATCGGCACCTGGAACCCTGTGCTCTTGACGGACCCGAGTCGGAAGCAACGTCCAGCCAAGCGCGACGTCGCAGCGCTCGATAGGGCAACAAACATCCGACTCGCTTCCATTCCGTCGATGCCATCGACATACCGCGGACAGGGGCCAGCCCCGGTTGCCAATTACCACTCGAATTTGGCGTGAGGACGTCGGTGCGGCTCCCTGCCGGCTGTCGTACCGCGTGTTCGATCGCAATCGGGCGTAACCTGCCGCAGCGTGTAGGCATCGATCGATCGACGACACGGCTAGAGCGTGAGCGGTTGCTGAGGCGGCGGCGCACGTGAGGACGGCGTCGACGACGACGACGACGGCGACGGGCACAGTCAGTGTGCCGCGTGCCGTGGTAATGCAGTGAGGTGGACGTTGCAGCCCCGCGATGCTCACCGCTCAGCAAAGGGTCGACGACGTCCGCTCAGCGGCGAGGAGCGACGCGATGCCCTCCGAAGGCAACATGACGGCGCCACCGGGATCGGGGATAGGTGAGTTCTGCGACATGAATGTTATAAATGTATTGGCTTTCAAGTTAAATAGTGAAACCTTTTCAACTGCATGGTCAAAGATAAAACAAGACAAAATAGTAATACAAAATGTATGTGTCTATTATCATTCAGTGTCTTGTTTATCACAGTCCAATAGTGGATCGTAAGCGGCTGATTCGCCACACGGGTGACACAAGTCTGACCCGCTACTAGTGTGTATATCGACGTTTGTTATTTTTTGTTGCCATGGCGACACGCGGGCCCTGGGTGGCGCGAGACACGAGCAGGTATGTGCGCACAGGGTGTTCGGCGAGGGTGCCGTTGGTAGCGAGAGCCGTCGCTGCCGACGAGATGTGCCGTTATATTGTGTCGCCCCTGTCGCGCAGGTATGCGTCGCAGAGAGTGCAATGTTTTGGCAGGCACAGGTAAGTCTGAGCGCGCAACGGCTCGAACCACGAGGTCTCGGCCTAGACGTCGTGTGATTGGCTGAGACGCGCCGAGCGGCCGCCATTGGATGCTGTGTGAGCGACAAGCCTTGGCCGCGACGGCGGGAGTGCGAGACGACTAAACGGTCCCACTCCCAGCCAGCAGTCAGTACCCCGTCAGTTGTGCTTCGCCGGCGATGGGAGAGCGACGGGACTGAGATGGTGTTGTTCGGCAAAAAGGAACGACTGGAGCGACGTCGCCTCATGGCCAGCGGCGACGTCGTCGACGCCGGCGACCGGGGGACGGCGACGCACGAGAACGGTATGTGTGCAGCCCGCAACGAGCTCGAGCGTCTCGTTTGTCACTGTACAGCAGGAGGGTACGGGCGGTTTGAACAGAAACACAAACAGTAACCTGCACGAATGAAGCACGTGTTTGCAGTCTATGGGGTTGGAAATGCCTGCAGCCAAATTGAGAAGTCAATGCATGGGTTCGAATCGAATTCAAAGATACATTACATAGCAAAGATTATTCCCGATCGGTTTTGATCTTGCATGCGTTCTTTTTCCCAACGTCCTTGCGGTAGGATGACTTCTCAGTTTGATTATCAAATCTGAATGAACGGTGTACGTTGGTCGATTACGATTCGTAAACGTGGTGGAATCGCCAAGTCATCGCCCGTGAATTGGACGTGAGTACTGAGTAGCACTGTACACGCGATCAGTCACGTCAAGGCGATCGATCGCCACCCACATGTCGGCCGTCTGCTCTCCGCGGCGATGTCAGCTGGGTCCGAGCCGAACACAGGCCGTGCAACAGGGGCGACGTCGGCTGTGGGCCAGCAGGCCAGGTATTCCGCCCCGGGCACCCGGCGTAGTCGGCCGTATACCTGCCCGCGCGACCGCCGCTGTGCGGAGGCTTTCGGCGGCTGGCCGGAAAGTGAAACAGCCACTGGACATTCCATCGCGCGCTGCACACTTTCGTTGGGTTTGCTTTCGACGAGGATGCTAATCAGGCGAGGTGGGGGAATTGGGACACACGAATAGCCAGAGGATAGGATCCGATGGTCCAATACATTTCCAATTGAACTCGTTGGTTTACAAGGCATTAGAAGGATATTTCATCCCTAGTCTACTGACATATGGGAATCGAAGGCAAACAATTTCTTTGGGTGCAGTGCGCACAAGACCACTCATATCATATGTCTTCGAGTTTGAGAGAGAAGCTATATAAAGATAAACATACTTTTGCTGTCGAAGATAAAATATACTGATCACCTAACGGCTAACGTGCATGATGAAAGCCTGATATATCAATTCACATGCCCAGCGGAATCGCTTGAAAGCTAAATCCCATTTTGCCAGAAATGCTGTTTTGTTTGTTTTACTCGAAAGAAAATTTCTCTGATTATTCCGGTCTTTTGGCAACTGCACCTACTCCAAGTGCGTGTGTGTTGTGTATCCGGACGAATTGTGTTTACCTCGCTTTGCTTTGAGTCGCGAAACGCCGTACGTCAAGTGACATCATGCGGTGCCACACATACCTCAGCACCTGAGTACAATGCCTGCCAGTGAGTCGAACGACCAAGTGTTGGCGTGATCTGATCTGCGCCAACCACTTGCCCCCTGCAAATTGTACCGACAAGGTCGCGGGTTCGGTCACCGCCGCAGTCAGCGACGTCCTTTGGCTTGCAGAGCTCTTGCCTCGTGCCGAAAGTCGCGAGCACTTGCGGGCTCTCGCCTTGTCCGTCCAAGTGCTAAAAGTTTTCGGATGAATTTGAACATCTTCGCCCCCACACCCTTTGCATCTTTGCCCGATAAGATCATTTCATTTGATCATTTCTTTTGGCGATAAGATCATCCCAAACAAGCAATTTGGGGAGTCACGCAATATCATGCATTCACTATTCATACCATGGGGTGTGCTTGATTTCTATCTCTATTCACGGCGGGTACATCACCTCGCCAAGCGACGCGGTGGCTAAACGCCCCCGACCTTGCACCCTTATCACACAGCCGACATGCATCTGCGAGGACGCCGACGCCGCGGACACCTGTGGCGGCAGACAATGGGCACACTCTGCTATAAATAGCGTGCAATCATTGATCGACGGCGACGCGAGCATTGCACCCGGCGTCGGGGTGGGCGACGCTGACCTTTAGATACCCCGGCCGACGCCACAAGTAGTTCCCCGTTGGGGCGCGCACGGGGAGCACTGTGTCGTCGGTCGTTCGGAACGATTGCGTAGGTGTGCAGACTGCCGACGGCTACTCGCGCTAATGCGGTGTTGGTGTGACTGTGATGGGACCCTCTCCTATCTAGCTGGCTGACACGGACATGGACGACACAACGCGCAGTACGTAACATGCCATCTTGAGTGCATCAATTGGTACAGCTGTCGAAATTGATAGGTGGCGAATAGATGCACGCGGTGTGCACGGAGGTATACTTTGCACGTAAGGGTGTCATCACCATTAAAATTCCCGTTGTAGTGATGCTATCGATATTCCGTGAGTTGCATGCTAATTGCTAATCACATGCAAGCACCCGCACTGAAATAGGTATCGCCTGCAAAATGCAAAATTGTCTGTCTGCCGACAAATAGACTTGGTGGTCTTACACTCGTTATAATTTCAGTCGTATTCTTCTGTAACATCTGTATACTCATTTGCCGTGTATTTCGTCGTAATTTGGACGAATTACCGAGTGACTCAATAGTTGCCGGCTGAAATCTTATTAATTTCCTTACTTCAGTCAGTCGCATTCTATTCTACTTAAATATCAGTTAAATTGTAGCACTTCAAACAACAACTGGTAGATTGTCTTTCAGGCAATTAGAGAGTGAAGCAAGTGCGACCATTAGGTATAGGTAGACATTGTCACTGTCTAACGCAAAGGAAGTCACATGCCAATTACTTATTGCTCGTGGGAGAAACAATGATGTCCCATTGTTGACAACATCCTTTTCTTGTTTACTTGTCTGGGCGTTTCAATTATACCCTCTCTGCACCGACGTTATCAGTAACATCAAGGTGTATGGGTAGACGTTCTGGCGGGCATGACCCGTATCGCACTCCACCTCATTAAACTTGCCACGGCAGTGCATCAATATCCGGACCAGGAGGGGGGGGGGGGGGGGGAGGCGTTTGTGTTTACCCAAGGGCGCTCGTTAAACCATCGTGCTAGGGTTGGCGAGGCAGGGCGACGTCCTCTAAGCGCCGGGGTGGGGCCCACATAATAAAAAGTTATTACTTCATGGACGAGGACGAAGCAATATGCGCCGAGTAAAATTACACAGCGCCGGTCCAGAGTCACAGCGAACGTCTGATCACCTTCGTCGCCGCCGCTATTCTCAGCCGGTGGGTCTATGATGTTTAATGGACGCACGCTGCTCAAAGATGTTTTGTCTTTTGGGATTGGGGAAGCTCGCTTTTGTTGACAAACTACAAATCGGTGGTTCGTGGCGCTCTGCTGACAGATAACCGGCTTGTCTGCACCAATTTAGATTCGGTGAGCCACGGGACTAAGTGCTATTGCGCCTATGGCAGTGGTATAAGAATAGGCTGCAAGGACACAAAAGTGATTCTATTGCAGAATGTATATATAATGAAAGGAATTGAGTGACAGTTAAATTGCAATAAGTTATGCTAAGATGGTAATTGCTCACATTTCAATTTAATTCGAGTGGGGAACTCCATGCACATAGGTACTTCACGACCTAAGAAATGCAGAAGCGAAGGTCAAGTCAAGAGCTCCCGTATATATGATTCCGTTCATAAGAGATCATAAGAGATATCTACACCATGGACCGGTTTAAATTATCACTTCGCTGGGGTGTATTTAGAAGCCAATCGCTGTCTCTTCTATTGGCGTCGATGGTGAATGCACCATTTCTAGATGAAGGCATGCTTCGCGAGTTGGTCCATGTGCCCCCTTCTCCCTCGGAAGTAAATATCGCCTGCAGATAAGCCGGGAGATTTATAACATCTTGTTTGCTCGGAAAATTAAAAGGGTGCTATGGTTAGCCGCAATGAAGAGTTGCAGGACACAAAAAAGATAAATCATTTTCTAACGAGACGGACGGGCTCAGGCAGCGATACACATGCCGGGGTTTAGAAATAGAAATGAAAACAAAATACGACCGCAAATGCTACGCATGGATTTTGAGATTGTAAAATTGAAAATAGTAAAATCTATTTATCTTAAAGCTGCATCTTTCGACAGCCAAAACATATTATTGGCGGCACCTAAGAGAAGAGAGTCACCCCTCCTCTCATCTCTTCTATTTCTATTTTCTCTTTTCTCTTACAGTGTTTGCCGACCGGGATGGCTCATAAATAACGGCAACATTTCGTGGCATGCAGATACACGATTGTTGAGATCTCAGAAGAGTATAAAGGTATTCACAGAGATATCAAACGACACTACAACGGTATTGTCGTCTATTTCCACTCCATTGGCTCGACATCGGTCGGCATCGCCGCCAAAGGAATGCGCAACAAATGGAGCGTCGCTGTACACATCCGCCCGACGCGACACAGACGCCGACGCCGACACCGACGCCGACCAGGTCGCGGGGATGACTAATTAGCTTAGCCGCGAGCGTTGGCCGAGAGAGCGTGGTAATTAGCCGGCAGCCGCGTCCGACTCGGACGGCGACGGGCTTGATAGCCTGCCCTGAGCTGCGCCAAAAACGATTGTTGCGTTGACTCACTCTTTGTTTTTCGTCCGTGGCAGATATTATGCTCTAAATTGAGCCAAATCGTTTGTTCTTTGGCCGGCCATTAGTGCTGCCCACGCTGAAACGCCGTCGTCTGTCCCTCGCCTTCTGGCCGGCGTTCCGCGTCCTAAAACGCAGCTCGCTCGCTCGCTCGCCCATCTAACCGTTGCCGTGTCGCGATCTTTCTTGCTTACCCCGACGGCCGCGGCTCGCCGTTCAAGTGTCACACGGGTGCGATCAAGTGTGCACCGGTGCAAGTGCAACTGGATGCGATATCGCACCGTGCTCGCTTTGCGGCGGCGGCGGCGGCGGCGGCGGCGGCGGCGGCGGCGGCGGCGGCGACTGTGCATGTCCCGTCGACGGCAGCGCTCCGCCGACCGAGAGAGGTCAAGCGTTCGACGGCGACATGCGAGCGACAAAGTTCACAGATGCAGTGCGTCATCAGCTGAGCACCGGAGATGGACGTGTTTGTGTGTCTGTGCTGTCCGAACGCCCGACGTGACAGGGACGCCGCCGCAGGTATATACCAGTTTGCTTCGCGTCGCGACGTCGCGACCTACGCGAACCGCCAACGGGGGTTAATTGCTTTGCCAGCGATACGTGGGTGGACTCTCAGTGCGGCGGGGGGCGTTACGTAATCACCGTTAGCGTCGAGTCGGACCGACCTCTTTACTTCGCGGCGAGCGGTTACCTTTCTGCGCGGTGTAACGTTAATGATGGTGCCAGTCTCGATTCCATCATCTCCCTCGTCGCGTTGCTGCCGCCTGGATCATTATCCGTCCTTAAGGGCCGTCGCAATCACGGAGATTTTTGCCCCAACGTTGCCCGACTACCAACTGTTTCCACTCCGCGGCGCAACGGACCATTGCGCTCGGCGTCCGCTAACGAGGCCCGATCGCTCGCTGCACCTTAGCGCGCCGTGCGTTTCCCAACGAAACGCGGCGCATTTCCCCCCGCGCCGCCAGGGTCGTGCCCGTCGTGAGCACGCCAATTAGCGCTACGTGTCACGTGACCGCATGACATCGCTAACGAGGTGACTGCGTTACCCCGCGCTGATTGGTCACGTGGCCACTTGGCCGGGCACGTTTTCCAGCGTCACGTGCGGCGTCGCGACGAGGGTCGCGTGGTGGCGTCGGAGACCGTCGAGGGGATGTCGATGGTAACCGGTGTGTGCGTCTTGTGTTTGCAGCGGCGTTCCACCATGTGCGCGATCATCTGGAAGGGCTGAACGGACGCTTGGGGGCGAACGATACCGATCTCATCTTCCTCAAGTCGCTCATGGACAGTCCGGTGCTCAGCTCGCTCGTCAAGGTAAGGGATGAGGCGTCGACGCAGTGAGAGCATGACTCATAATGATCTCTCTGCAGGGGGTCTTTGTAGTTGAAATCTTCTGTATACCTCAGAGGAAATTATGTTTGGTTGCGTAAATGACCTACATGCATAATGGAATTGGTTTATATCGCAAAAGGGGAAAACAGAAGACCGTTTAGATTCGCAGTGATCACAGAGTTACTTGGCTAAATTTAAGTCGCGTGTGGTCAGGTCGAGGCAGGGATCTCTTAGGGAAGATTCGGCCATAAACGAAACACATGTGAGTTTGCAAAATGCACTGAAGAACAGGCAAGCAATAACTTCTGCAGCATAAACAGAACTCTTCTCGAACTTGAGCACCACTGCTGCACATAGCCAAACGCACAAGCATCAGCCTCAAGGACTATAAGCAGACGACTCACAAATCACGGTACGCGACGCCTGCCTGCCGTGCGACGCTCGCCGGGATGTGTCGGCGTCGTGAGCCAGAGGGCGTCCCCAGACCCGACCGCAGCGCAAACACAGATGGCCGAGCGTCTATGCACGTCGACGCCCCGCCGCCGTCGGCGTCGGTGTTTGTGTTTGTTTGTTGATACAAGAATCCCCGAGTCGCTCAGATTGACGGCTGGCTGCGGCGACCAAGCGCCTGCTGTCTTTCACGATGACAGACTTTGATGGGTGATGAGCTCGAGTGGCACCGTAATGGACTTCGCCGTTCAGCTTCTGTCGTTTTGGCAATAGTTTCAAGCACTTCGATGCAGCAAGACGCGCCATTTTACCTTTCTGTGTAAACGGAAACTCCACGACGAATTTGCAAAAGTCAAGGAAACCAGATTCCCCCCCCCCCCCCCCCCCCCCCGGCTCAAGATGAGTTGCTTATGTCAAGTACCAGGGCCTAATTATTGTGAGATCCGCTTTCGGTTGAGCTCTTTGCGGATGACAATGCCGCCGTGTTCCCTCCACGAGCATGTCTTGTTCGCGGACACTCATGTCATGTCGTCGGTAAAGTTGTAATTGCTTGCTAATCGCCCCTCACGGTTCCCATGTCGCGGGCGGCAAGGCCAGGCCGTGGGAGCGTTCGACGGCCACCATGTCCTCGCCGAGAGGATGGCGCAACGCCGGACATCGCGTGACTCCTCGTGCGCTTTGACGTTGCTTCTTGGTAGGAGGTTGCGGGATCTGTTGACCCCCCGTGACGGGTCAATTGGCCGAAAGTTTGCTGCCTGATTTTTATTACAAGCGTGGGCTGTTTTAATTTAATTTCACGATCACACGACTCACGTACTGTGTGTCACTGGCCATTAATTGGTGCCGTTTCTTCGTGTACGCGCATGTGCAAGTGATTCTGACGGGCAGCTGACCACTGCTCTGTCTAAACGTCGCCGTTGTTCGGCCTGCGGTAACGGGCCAACTTGGTCGCGCTGCAATTGTCAGCTGCATTGATTGCCTGCGCGACCGCAGACTGTTGGGTGAGTGCCCTTGCCGCGCAAATCGCGGTACTTAGGAAAAATTCTTAACTATATCAAGTATAATTGAAAATAAAATTACACATTTAATAATTTCACAAAATAATACAGAATAATCAACATTCCTAAAGAGGAAGGATAACAAAGAAATCACCAAAAAAAGTCGGGCTCGTCCGGGATTTGAACCCGGGACCTCTCGCACCCTAAGCGAGAATCATACCCCTAGACCAACGAGCCAGTTGATAGATGTACGTATATAACTATAATTATTTGTAAGGTATTACTGCATGTTTGACACATATTCGCAATGGATAGTACCAAGAATTCGTTGTGCCTACGGTTTAAGGAATTTACCTGTGGTGACCACCTAATGTGCTAGAGGTGTTGGGTCAATAAACCCATACAAATTCAATGATGAAACTATACTGAACCAAAAAATGTCGCACAGACCCCACAAAACATGTGAGTTGTGACGTATTTTGCCAAAACTTGGGCTCGTCCGGGATTCGAACCCGGGGCCTCTCGCACCCAAAGCGAGAATCATACCACTAGACCAACGAGCCAGTTGGTGATCGCGTATGACAGCCAATTACTATTACCAATTGCTGGCACAATAACTTGAATGGTCAGCAATAAGCGTTGAGTATAAACTTTTGCAGCAAGCGTCGCAGGTAACACTTTCAGTCTGAATGAGGAGCGCTGCGTTTGCTGTTTTGGACCATCATAGAGCCACATCGAAAATGTGCAGATTGGCTCACGTAAGAGTGCAAAGCAACCAAAAACAAAATAAAGTCGCTTCTTACTTTATATGGGCGGTAAAATTGTTTCAAAATTCTCAGGGCTCGTCCGGGATTCGAACCCGGGGCCTCTCGCACCCAAAGCGAGAATCATACCACTAGACCAACGAGCCAGGTGTAAGTTGCGTTTGATAGCTTGTTTTAAAAATTGAGACATGCTGATTCGATACATTGACTCACACGACACGTATGTAATACTGCATGGTGTTGTGCTATCACAGACACACAGTTCCTTGTCGCAGAGGTGTCTTTATATTAAAAAATGTTGCTACACGAAAATTTATTCTAATAGCAGAGTCTTCAATAATATGAATAAAATATTTAAAAATGCAGATGCATGTGTGAACTTTTTCAAAATTTGGGCTCGTCCGGGATTCGAACCCGGGGCCTCTCGCACCCAAAGCGAGAATCATACCACTAGACCAACGAGCCAGGTGTAAGTTGCGTTTGATAGCTTGTTTTAAAAATTGAGACATGCTGATTCGATACATTGACTCACACGACACGTATGTAATACTGCATGGTGTTGTGCTATCACAGACACACAGTTCCTTGTCGCAGAGGTGTCTTTATATTAAAAAATGTTGCTACACGAAAATTTAGTCTAATAGCAGAGTCTTCAATAATATGAATAAAATATTTAAAAATGCAGATGCATGTGTGAACTTTTTCAGTCTGAATGAGGTGCGCTGCTATGCGTTTGCTGTTTATGGACAGACGGCGAAGAGCCACATCGAAATAATCTGTGCAGATTGACTCACGTATATGTACGGACGGGACACCAAAAACTGAATGAAGTCGCTACTTCACTAAAGTTGGGCGGAAAAATGATAAAAACATTTCGGGCTCGTCCGGGATTCGAACCCGGGGCCTCTCGCACCCAAAGCGAGAATCATACCACTAGACCAACGAGCCAGGTGTTGATTGCATTTGACAGCTAATTATATGAAAACCCGTAGAATACGCTAATTTGACGAGTTGACATTGACTGCAGGCACTATAAAACTTGAGAAACTTATGAAAAACAAATAAACTTATTTTGTTACAGTAATGCGAATAGTCCTACAATTTTGTTATGTGAAAACTGAAAAGTGGCATGAAAAGCGATGTCTCCTACATATAAGCTATGTTTTCCTGATAATGCACATACTTATGTGATTTTGCCAAAAGTCGGGCTCGTCCGGTATTCGAACCCGGGGCCTCTCGCACCCAAAGCGAGAATCATACCACTAGACCAACGAGCCAGGTGTTAATTGCATTTGACAGCTAATCATTTAAACATTTTGATTTCTGACACCAACAATTCCATCTAAACGTCACTAAGTAAGTGGGGGGGGGGGGGGGGGGGATTAATCATACGTCAGCGCGATAGAAGTATGAAGGTGAAACGTTATGGCTCAAACAGCAAGAATTTGGTGGTCACCTCTAAACGCAATGAAAATTTTAAAAACTTAAATTTTTGATCAAATTGCCCAAAAGTCGGGCTCGTCCGGGATTCGAACCCGGGGCCTCTCGCACCCAAAGCGAGAATCATACCACTAGACCAACGAGCCAGGTGTCAGTTGCTTTAGACAGCTTATTATAAAAACTTTTGCTGCTGACGTGACACATTGAAACGCCCTCTCGAAATCGGAAATTGCGAACACATCGACACATCATCAGAATGTAATAGTACTTATGTCTTCACCTGCAATCGACTGCAACAAAACAACAAAAAGGAAATGAGTTCGGATTTTATTTATACCTAAGGGGGTTACGATTAATTACGATTATGGAACTTTTGATAACAATAAAATTTGATCCTTCATTTCTCTGCGGTTTTGTCCAAAAGCTGGGCTCGTCCGGGATTTGAACCCGGGGCCTCTCGCACCCAAAGCGAGAATCATACCACTAGACCAACGAGCCAGGTGATAATCGTATTTGCCAGCTAATTACCAAAACCAATTACTGGCGCAATAATTTGAATCTTTAGCAATACGCTTTGCGTGTAAACTTGGTGCAGCAAGCGTCGCAGGGACACTTACAGTCTGAATGAGGTGCGCTGCTATGCGTTTGCTGTTTATGGACAGACGACGAAGAGCCACATCGAAATAATCTGTGCAGATTGACTCACGTATATGTACGGACGGGACACCAAAAACTGAATGAAGTCGCTACTTCACTAAAGTTGGGCGGAAAAATGATAAAAACATTTCGGGCTCAATCAATCATTTAAACATTTTGATTGCTGACACCAACAATTCCATCTAAACGTCACTAAGTAAGTGGGGGGGGGGGGGGGGGGGGG